>CAMZMU010000085.1:75179562-75481906 GCA_947311845.1 Poa pratensis
CCAGCAAACGCAACTCCGGAAGAGGTATTGACCTTACAATATTTCCAATGGCAAGAATCGATACGGTTGAAGAACTACCGAACAGTACTCGAAGAACGCAAAAAAGCAAGCCAGCATATCGAGTGCTCGGCGAAGAACATTGTCTATGAGTTCAACAGGCAGAAACGACCCCGCGAATAGGTCACGATTCATAAACCTCGGAGACGCAGATCGTGCGCGGTCACTCGAAACCTGAACCCAGCCTTTATGGCAGTCGACGCGGAATGAGTCCCCATACTACCGAGCCAGCCGGGGCACTGATGACGCTAAGCACCTATCTCAGAACAATCGAACCTCCTGCAGGAGACCCAAAGAGGGATCAGCACCTCTAACTGTACAAACAACTGGCAATAGCAGCAAAAGCCATACAGCATCCAAAAGCAACTCCAAGGAGAGATACAGATCGGGACCGTCGCAGTCGAAGTCCTCGGGAAGGAGCAGTCGAAAAAGCTCACGCCATCATCGATCCAGCAGGAGCCACTCGAGGAGGTCATACAGCAGCAGCTCAGACTCGAAGCAGAAATCGGGTCATGTGGAGCGTTATGCTTCACTCGACGGATCCGGAAGGCTCGTATGCCCAAGAAGTTTTCGCTAGCTACCACACCAAAGTTCAACTGCAAACAGGAGCCATCAGGCTGGTTAGAAGATTACAGGCTGGCTGTTGGATGTCAGCGCGGAACCACAACCACACTATGCAATACATACAGCTCACGATGGAAGGAACAGCTCGCGATTGGCTCAAATCGCTACCCGAATCATACTACGATTCGTGGGAACACTTCAAAGGTGATTTCATCAAATACTTCGAGCCTCTATGTGAGCGCCCCAAAACTTTCGAGGAGCTCCGGACCTGCAAGCAAAAGTCAGATGAATCTCTAAGATCATACATACGGCGGTGGACCACCATCCGTAACTCAGTAGGCAACGTATCAGAAGATAGAGCAATCGACGCCTTCAAAAACGGACTCTGGAGAGAAGACTTCAAAGAAAGACTTGGTCGAGAAGATCCAAAGACAATGGCGGCACTCATGGTACTCGCGACAAAGTGGGCAGATGGAGAAGACTCCGTACGAGGCACTCGACCCGTACCCTCACATGAAAATCACGAGGGTGGCAGTCGAGACCGTAGAGATAGCTACAGAGATGATCGCAGACGCAAACGCAAGCATCGTTATCATGACGATGACCATCCAAACTTCATCGCAACAGGCTTTGTCCAGCCACGGGACAGCCGCGACCAAACTGACAGACGACCGACGATCATCGTGATAATCGAGATCATCGTACGGACGACCGCCGAGGTAATCGAGACCATCGCACAGACGATCGACGTGACAGTCGAGACCACAGACGCGACGACCGCGATAGCTACAAAAGGCCAGAGTGGCGCAGGCGAGCAGACAAAGGTCCTGAGCGCTCAATCGAAGAAAGGATGGATGATTACTGCAGATTCCATCTTTATAAAGGGGAATGGTAGGCTTCGCTCTAACCACTCGCTGAGAAATTGCAGGGAATTCGATCAACTTGCGATTGAACATATACTGCGACAGCAAAAAGATGGACGTGCACCTCCCAACTAGTGCAGACTCCGTCGACTGCATCACAAACACAGCCTGTTCAGGCATATCCAGCGCCGCAACAAGTACAACAAGCACAGGTATATTCCATACCACCGCAAACACAGCCTACTCAGGTGTATCCTATACCAACACTAGCGCAACCAACGCCAGTGTACATGGTGCCAGCACAACCCGTTACGGGAACACAAATGGCAGCAGCCGTGCACCAGATGCAGCAAGGAGACGAACAAAAATATCCCGTAACTCGCGGGCAGATGAACATGATTCAGCGAGGACGTCCCTCCAATAGAGAGCAAAAGTTACACACTCGACACGTCAATATGGCGGTCAAGGCACCCCCAGCTATCACAGATTTTTTGAAAGGATCAGAAACTCCGATTGTCTTCAATCGAGAGGACCATCCACCCGCAGTTATCGACCAGGGCACGCAGCCTTGGTACTCGACGCCCAAATCGGAGGCTACGCCATGACCAAGGTCTTCATGGACGGGGGAAGCAGCCTCAACATAATCTTTGCAGATACGCTACGCAGAATGAACAAATCAGTCGAAAATCTGCCAAAGTCCACAAGTACCTTCCACGGTATCGTCCCAGGCAAAGCAGTGCTCCCAGAAGGCACCATACAACTCGATGTTACGTTTGGAGATCCTACTCACTTCAGAACTGAGTCGATTGAGTTTGAAGTGGTCGATTGGAAGTCACAATACCATGCAATACTCGGGCGCCCCACTTTCGCTCGATTCATGGCCGTCCCACCTACGCCTACCTCAATCTCAAAATGGCCAGGACCAAAAGGAGTCATCACGATCAACGGGAACTTTCAAAGGTCAGATTCATGTGACCGTGACTTCAGCAAAATCTCAGAGATGTACGGGATGGAGCAATCACTCGCCGAGCTTGAGGTCTCCAATGACCGTACACCTTTACCAGAAAGCAAGAAGATGGCAATCGACAGAGGGCTCAAGGCCATCAACGACGCGATGAAGCACAAGGGGCACCCGACTCAACCTTCTGAGACGTTCAACATGTCGTCAAGTCACACTAGTACATAGAGGGGCGCATCTGCGTCAGTTCTATGCATAGATATGTAATAGCGCATAATGTCGGAAGAACCAGCAGGTTTCAGATGCACTCTTTTCCCTTACCAGGGTACCTAAGGGGACTGGAAGGTTTTTAATGAGGCGGCTTGCTGGTCGAACACATATTTCGAATAAAGATACATGTTCCTCCATATTTCTCATATATGCCTCTATTGTTTACTCCACTCAAACACTCGGGGGCTGGGTCAAGCATAAAAACTCAAAAACCCACTCGATATACTCGGGGCTGGGTCAAGCATACAAACTTAAAAACCCCACTCGATATACTCGGGGCTGGGTCAAGCAGAAAAATTCAAAAACCCCACTCGATATACTCGGAGGCTGTGTAATTCATGTTCCATGTTAAGTAATTTCTCATAAACCCCACTCGATACACTCGGGGCTGCATACATACACATAAACAAATAAGCACTACGTGCAAGTGGCAAATTTACACTCGGGGGCTGTTCCCTAGACATAAAATATCCTAATCTTCTGGTTCATCCTTTGCTGGAAGAACAGGCCCATAAGTTGCGCTTGATAGCAATCAACCAATGTCCTCGCGTGATCGAATGTTTCGTCAAGATTCGACTGGGACAAAGATGATCCAGGCACGGGTGGACGAAGCTGCAAATTTGGACGTTGACTTCGGAGATACGCCATGGTTGCATTGACACCGTCCACAATCTTCTGGGTGATGAAGCCTCGAATGGAACCTGTTGACCGGAAGAGATCGAGCAACGCGTGGATTCCTTGAGGTTGTGGCCCAGTCGGAAAAACCATCTGGTTGATTCGACTGAAGGCCGACCTGCAGAATTCAAGAAGCATAGTGCTCCGCCACACCCGATCTTGCAAAGTCGCGAGTATGTGTGCTCGGTGCTTGTCCAATCGAAAGTGCTGGCGGCCAGTCGTGGGTTCGTCAGTTGCCATATTCAACTGCTCATCCACGCGAGCCTGCTCCGCCTGGAAATCTTGAACAAAACCTGCAACAACACAAGTTGGGTGAACAAAAAAGAACAGGCTGTGACCTCATAAGATCAAGGCAGACATGCTTACACTCGAGCTGTCTGTTCACGATCTCCATCTCGCCAAGCATATACTCCTCCGTTGGGTGGGTAAAGCAGGCCTTGCCATCATCCTTTCCAGCTCACTTCGGGCACTCGTCAGTTCCTGCTCCTGTTTCGCAAGTCGAGCCTTCATATAACGTATTACCGCAGCATCGTTTGACGCCTGAGCTCGAGATCGAGAAGGGGTATGATGCCGCGACGAACTGGATGAAGTGGCGGCTGGTCATTTCTGTTCCAAGCATCATAAAAGTTTCATGAGAAACTGGTCACAAAGCTCAGACGAGCAACAACATACACCTTAAACACAGGATCATAATGAGGAAATTATATTCATACAAAGGTAGCAATTGCACATGCGTACTCGCATGATCACAAGTTTAATTACAAAACATAAAAGGCACGACTGCCCTACTTCTCAGACATCGACTCCGACCTAGCCCTACTCACACGAGCGGCGACCTCTGCTGCCCGGCGTTCCATGGTGGCCATAAAAGTTTCAGCCAACTTTGCGGCTGGCTCGTTCAAATGCTTTAGGGACACCAGTTTCCCGCCAGGCTTGCGAGGGAAAGCAGACAGAGCGGCCTCAAAGTCACCCTCTATCCCATGACCTAAAGGAGTTTGAGGGTGGTCTCTGAGCCGCGTACCGTCAAAATGCGAGCAAAATTCGCCATAGTCGAAGTTCCCGGGCCCAGGACGTCTGCAAAGCCATCTACAGTCGAAGGAGGTTGGCTGGATGGGAACACATCCTTGAACACGGCGCCGAGCATGCTCGTAGATTTGGCGAGTGCGTCCTTGATTGGATGGAGACGACATCCAGGTCGCCGATTGTGCGGTCAAGGGACAAATCGGCACTCGATTGGTCTACAGGTGCCGGTGCACCAACAGCTCCTTCAAAAAAAGCAGAAGTAACAGAAAATGTTACATACTATTCAGTGGCAAAAGGAAGTAGGCAAAAAGTGAAAGATTCAACTCCCGCCTACGTCTCGGGTGAGGCTCGGCAGGCGTTCAGCATAATTCTTCTCGCGTGAAGCGGCAGAGTCCTTGGCATCATCCAGGGCCTTCTTCGAGTCCGCGCGCTCCTTAGCGAGTGCCTCTTCTAGCTCTTTAACTCGAGACTCAGCGGTTGCCTTGTCACCTGGGAAAGATGGACATATGTCATTCACAATCGATAAAGCAAGGGCATAAAGAAGTCAAATACACTTACGGCTAAGTTGCTCCATGGCAGGGCGTAGGTTGTCCCTCTCTTGCTCAACCTGGACAAAAGCCTTGCCTGATTCAACCAGGTTGAGGTAGAAGGGCTGCATGCACAATGGAACCAGCATAAGTTATACACAAATAAATCATAGGATGAAGACTCGACAAAAGACACTTACGTGTTCAACCCAAGGCGCAGGCTTGGCAGCAGAAGTCCCAACTTGCGGGTTGACGAACTCGCAATCTTGGCGGCTTCAACGGTAGTAGCCGTGGCTACTGTTCTAACAACCTCAGCTGCACCGGGAGAAGCTTCTGGCTGGTCTGGAGTCGGAGCTCTTTCGGTTGGAGGAGTTGGAGGTCGCACAGTCTCAGCACTACAAGTGATCGAAGGACATGCAGCATAAAGAAGCAGTACTCAATTCATAAAAACAATTAATTAGTACATAAAGGAGCAAACCTGTGCTCTTCTTCATCCTCAGTGTCGAGTTCGTCAAAGTTTGGGCCTCCAAAAGGTAGCTGCCCACCCGACTGAGGGGGAGGAGGAGCCGAGCTCAAAGGACTCACGTCCAAGGGAGCAGTTGTGGTCATAGGAGACGAACCTGAGTTTCCGTCATCCCTCACATCCGATTCCTTCGCGGGTGAGCTTGTGGAAGAAGATATAACTTGGCTGCCCGACGGCGCTTGCGAGCAGGAACCTCGCTAACATCCTCAGTCGCAGGCTCCTTGCCCTGTGCTTCCTCTACCCCTTCCTCTTCAGCCTCTTCTGAGGGTGAAGCGGTAGCCGAAGGTAGAGGCGATTCATCCCCTCCCTTCGCTTCTACTGTCACCTCTGTTTCATAAGTTGGGCCATCTTCGGGAAGAGGAGGAAGGGTTGAGGTAGTCGAGTGGCCCTGCATACAAATTATAATAGTCGAAATATCACAAAGATGCATAGCAGAATAAAAAGACCAAGAAATCATAAAATCGATAGGTTCACTAACCTCTGGCAAAGGCTTTTCAGCCGAATAAGGTTCGACGGGACAGTCGACGTTGCAGGGCTCGCTTTGTTTTGTGCTGGTGATGGACCGCACATGTGTCACTAGTTCACTCTTGGACAGCTCCTCCTTGCTCATGCGGGTGGCGTCGAGGGCACCTTCATACTCCCACATTGGGTGGGCACGAGCGCGAAGTGGCCATACCCGCATCTTCACAAAGGTGGCAATCAGATGCACACCTATGATGCTGTTGAGGAGCCCCCCAATTGTCTCCAGCATGGGCTGCTTCCGCCACTTCTTCAGTCGAAAGCTCGTGATCCCCAGGCTTTTGTCCTAGCGGCTATACCAGCAGTCGAAAATGCTGGGGCCACATTTTGGTCCACTTGCACATAGAACCACCTCTTCCTCCACCCCTGCGCCGAGTCAACTGGCTTCAGGGCGAAGTACCGGGTGTCGCTGCGCACTTGGATTTGCAGGCCTCCGACTGGATAGGTTCAGCCGCCTGGTTGTTTGGCCGAACCATGAAGATGGACTTCCATAATGCCCAACTCGGAGCAACACCCAAAAAACACTCGCACAGCGTGATGAAACACGCAATGTGCAGATACCGTTCGGGGTGAGATCATGGATCTGCACCCGTAGGCAAAAAGCAAACCTCGCACAAAATCATGGAGGGGGAGCGAGAAACCCCTAGGCAAAAACTCGCGAAACAGACGTGCTCCTTAGCGCGAGGCTCGGGAAGTACCTCCTTGGGCGAAGGTGCGCGGACGAGGAGCTGGTCGGAAGGTGGCAGCAATCCTTCCTCGCGCAGCTTGTCCAGCTGCGCCTCCTTCAGGGTGGATTTCATCCAATCCCCATTGGTCTTCTTGAGGTCGACGGCGGCCGCAGATGTGCTAGCCGCAGTCTTCTTCCCTTCTTCGCCGCCGCATCGGCGCGGCGGCAGCAGTCGAGGCGGAGCGCTTGTTGCCGCTACTTTCTTCATCGTCAACGAGCAGGTGGGAGAGCGCGCAAAGCTTTAGCGCAGGAGCAATGGAGGTAGAGCGCGAGGAAGACGATGGAACAGGGGCGGCGCGCAGAGCAAATGGCAGGTAAAAAACAAACGCCAGCGCTGTTCCCCTATTTACCACAAGACAAAAGCAATCACAGCCGTTCAGATCCAAATCGTGCATTACGCACGCAATCTGACCGTACACGTGGCAAACACGGAGGGCAACCGTCGCCGGCCACTCCGCCCACTACGCACGTAAAAAGAGGAGCCATCATCACGCTTGCGGAAAAAAGTGGGCCCGTATAGTCAAATCAAGTCCAAACGGCATCGTCTTCGGTCAGCTCTGCACAAATGGGCCCACATACGTGTAACGTCCCATCAATCGCAGCATAACGCACGCCAAGCGTGTCAGAAATCGCAGTCGAAATAAACGTCATCCCTGACGTCATTGAAGCATTTGTTCAAAAATACATTCGAATCTGTCCAACGAATATTGGTCAATCGATTGCCTTATTTAGTTCGGGTGTGACAAATCCTTAAAAGCAAAATTGGTCACTCGACCGTTCCTTCGACTAAGTCATATTACTCCCATGGGAGCGTATTCAAAAAAAATTCGACTGAAGATGCTCAAAAAAATGATTGAGATTATCCTCTACTTCAAATGAAATAAAGCATAATCTCGGGGGCTACTCCCATGGGAGCGCTGACGCGCTCCCGTAGATTTCAAAGACAAAATATTTCGATTGACAAAAAGCAGTATAGAAGGATGATTTGAGATTGTCCTCTATTGCAAGACAATAAACCACAATCTCGGGGGCTACTCCCATGGGAGCGCTGTCGCGCTCCCATAGATTCTCAAAAGAAGGTAAGAATCTCTTTTGATTTGTGACTCGATTAAAATGCATTAAGAACTTCACAAATCAAAGAATCAAACTTCATAAATTCCCGGACTATGCCAGTCGCAGATGTTTCGGATGCTGCATACGCAAATGCAAAGGTAAGACCCGCCGAGCAATCGAGATGGGCCGAGGGCGCTCCAACAGTGTTTTCCCTTGAATTTTTCTGTGTCAACAGGCATGATGAAAATCCCGACGGACGTGTTAGGTATCAAAAGTTAAACTGCAGAACGAATCAGTAAGACCTACAACGGCCTGAGTCGAATCTGTCCAGTATGTTCCAGCTTCGAGTCCGGGGACTCGAACCTGATTGAAGGCTAGTATGGTTTCGCCCAAATATGCGGTTAACTGAGCTCGGTTTTCGAGTGAATCAGGCCTACTATGTCAATATCCTAGGCAAAAGTTTCAAAAGTGTTCCAGCTTCGAGTCCGGGGACTCGAACCTGGTTGAAGGCTAGTATGGTTTCGCCCAAATGTGCGGTTAACTGAGCTCGGTTTTCGAGTGAATCAGGCCTACTATGTCAATATCCCTAGGCAAAAGTTTCAAAAGTGTTCCAGCTTCGAGTCCGGGGACTTGAACCTGATTGAAGGCTAGTATGGTTTCGCCCAAATGTGCGGTTAACTGAGCTCGATTTTCGAGTGAATCAGGCCTACTATGTCAATATCCCGGGCAAAATCTTTCGACTGCGTTCCAGGCTCGAGTCCGGAGACTCGAGTCTGACTGAAGACTAGTAAGGTTTTGCTCACATAAGCAGTTAACTGAGCTCGATATTCGAGTGAATCAGGCCTACTATGTCAATATCCCTCGGTTAGCATACACATACGATCGAAACAAATTAGAGCTTGAAGAACTACATCGGGTCAGAAGAACAAACTCAGAAGACTATGACGTGCACGATGAAGGGAGCACATGCTCGATTCTTCGAGTCAAGCAAGTACTCGGGGGGGCTAATGACGAGGTTATACTCTGCGGGTACC
Organism: Poa pratensis; assembly: GCA_947311845.1. NCBI lineage: Eukaryota > Viridiplantae > Streptophyta > Magnoliopsida > Poales > Poaceae > Poa > Poa pratensis. The sequence continues at coordinate 75,188,356 of CAMZMU010000085.1, forward strand.
CCAGCGAGAGGGTACCTGGTGCACGTGATGATCAAAGAAGCCCAAGGATTAATCAAAGCCCACGAAGGAAGGCCCAAGATGAAGAGTGTTTTCTAAGTTAGATCAAGTTATAGTCGGTTGAGACTTTCCATACATGTAAACCTTGGTCGGTTATGTTTCCCGAGACCCAGCCTCCTATATAAAGGTTGGGAGGGTGATCGATCAGGGGAGAAGCAATCCATAGCCACCAAAACCTCAGCGAGATCAGCAGCTCGTCGAACCTTTGTAACCCTCATATTCATACCATAAATACAGACAAGCAGGAAGTAGGGGTTTTACCTCACTCGAGGGCCCTGAACCTGGGTAAATCCAGCTTGTCAGCCGTCGATTCCACCGATACTACGCGTTCTCTACCAACAATCAACCCTAGGTATAGCAACCATGGGATTTACCGAGGGCACACCTCGACATAGAGCATGGATTAGCCAAATTTGCTAGTCGATAATAATTATAAAAATGAAAAATAAAGATAACGTTAAAAAAAGTGGCTGCTATCTAACGCGAGGAGTAATCCTTTAGCATCAGCTCATGTAATACATATAATATATTCTGAAATGGTGGCGAATAGATTGGTGCCCTTGAGCCCAATCCTAAGTTCCAAGGAGCATAGTGCTTTTTTCCGGAAGCAGGTGTCCATGATGACTTCATCCACACCTAGAACTTCATTCATGAATTTCGTGCCTCAAGCACCCCAATGTTTTTCCTGAATTTGGACATTTCAAAGCCTTTTTGGTTCCCACAATTAGATATATCTATTGAAGTGCTGCGCAAGCAAGGTTTAGTCACCGTTGAAGGTATTGAATTTGCATAACATTCATATCTATTGAAGTGTTTTGTTCCGAGAGATCAAAGCTTTAGCTTTTTTGAATTTCAGTTTGTTTTCAATATCGTATTGCCCAAGGGCATGTAATAAAGTGGCTGATGTTTTGGCGAACTTTGGCGCGAAGATGGTCTCGGAACCCCAAGCTGTATGGCCGGGCCGAGTTCCTACCTATGCCCAATGTTTTGTTGCCAGCGATTCTGCTGAGCAGTTTGGTTAATAGAGTGTTTTATATTAAAAAACATTCATACCGTCTTATTCTCGTGTTCTCTTAAATGGGAGCCCGAGCATCCCTTTCAAGCAGCGTAAGTAGGGGCATGCACCAGCGAGACCCTATCTCTTCCCCATGGTCTTCACCATTGACATTAACCTACTCAAGAAAATCCTAAGAGCAAGAATGCTGGACACCTCAAGCCTATCAAAGCGAGATATGTGCGTTGCAGAATCTCACCTTTTTAGACCACACATGCATTTTTGCAAACCATGCATTACATGGAATATATGAGAGTTATATCCTTCATGCCGACCCCCTTTGGAGAAACGGCGCATGGTTGGTAACAAACCTTGTCAAAACAGAGATCTTAGCCGTGAGGTACACTGACACTAATGTACAAGACATTCTCGTAGTCTTTGAGGAATGCATCGTGCGATTTCAATACTAGGTTTCAACCGTGCCCTAATGTCCCAAGAATCGCAGATTTAGAGGTTTAGTCGTGCACTCAAACTGCGTTGGCTGTGGTTTCAACGGACCAACCACGATTTACCTTTGGCTATCACAAACCATTTTCGTAGCAGTGTTGATATGGGTTGTTTCAGGCATCGACAATTAACCTTAGTTGATGGCGCAAATTCCTACTTCTGGCATGACAACTACTCGGGAAAGAGGGCGCTCTCAAGTTTGTCTCCCAAGCTTTATCAAGATATCCACTAGGAGTCGGAGGAGCGGTCAAAAGGAGCTCGGTGATGATAAGTAACCTGGGTTGTTCCAAGATTATTCCTGCCCTTGATCTAATGGAGTTCGCCATGTCTTGCTGTCCTCGATAAACCTTAGCCCCGACACTTTATACCATTTGCTCCACCGGCTGAGGAACCTAATCTTCTAGCTCTGCCTACTCTATGCAGTTTGCAGGCCCTACTGACGCTTCCAGTCAAGTAGGATTTTGGGGGTGCCCATACCGAGTCTAGATGGCATTTTTTTTCTAGTTGGTGTTCAACGAAAAAATCGTTACACTTGACATGTTTACAGTAAGAGGACGATCCATATGCCCATGGAATACCCCTTCGCGAGGGTGCTCAAGAATATTTTCCTCCTTTGGGCGGAAAGAGACTTCGCGGCTTTCCTGCCTTCTCTCTTTTCTTGGTGTGATACCATGCTTGCCTATCTACGAAAGATCCCTTTGGAACATCTGGAAATAGCAAAATCATCACATCATTCCGGCCTAGCGATTGACTTAAATAAAAGTTATCTTTCTTAATTCCGAGGATATTATGTCGTGCACTCAGGCATTCGGGCCACCCTCCATCGCGTACTTAGATCGGAGGGCAGTCAAGAGTAGTCCCTTCTTAATTGGTTGTCTCATGCTCCATGAAAAAAGGCTCTTTTTCCGTCTTAAATGAATTGACACGACCGGCCTCAATTGCTCAGAAAAAAGAGGACGACTTTGGTAAAATTCAAACGATATCATATATAATGGTATCATTATGTTATCAGTGAGAATGACGCAACACGTTTCCATACATCAGCTACCTATATATAAATGGTAGTAAATAAAAAGTCAGCATGATTATCAATGTAGAGCTGGTCAAGGCGAGAGCCATTAAAGTAAACAATGTAGCTCAGATAACAAATCTCGAAAAAAGCTATACTTCTCGCACATAATTTGTTTACCATTTCAAAATTTGGGAATAAATCTTAAACATAATGCAATGTAACATTTTCAGCTAGTATTGGGATTCGGGATCACTGAGCTGAGCCTCCTTTTCTTTATACTACTCCCTCCGTTTTTAATATAAGATGTTTTAGCTTTTGTCCACATACACATGCACACAAATGTATGTAGATATATTTTTGTGTGCATGTTCACTCATTTTAGTGTGTATATAGACAACATGTATACCACCTAAAACATCTTATATTAAAAAACAGAGAGAATAGTAGCTACCCACGTCACTGTACTGCAAATAGCAGAAAACGAAGGGAAGAAATTGTCAGTGCAGGCTTCCGACACCACCAAGGAACGTTTCCGGCAGCTAGCCTAGCCAGCATGATATAAACAAATAAATAATTAATTCACGAGAGCCAATTCGATCCCGTTCCATGTGTAGATGTGTACACATCGTCCTCCTTCCTCCTCTGCTCCTCGTGCTCTCCACTGCATGCCCCCCCTCCCCATCCTTGTCTTGTCTCCCACCTCCCTTGTTCTTCTCACCCCGCCCCCATCCCTGCACGCGACGCGAGTGCCGTCCCCGACAGACATGGACAGCTAGAACGCGCCAAGTCATTTGCAGTTTCTGATCCCGTGGTGGCGTTGGCGGTGGTTTCCATCTGTTTTCTTCCGCCTGTCCCTGAGCTGTGTTTCTTGATGAGTTGGTGGTGGCGGCAAGGGGCCGGCGGAGGAGCTTCTTCATCCCGGGTGCAAGCCGCCTGAAGATCCCATTTCGGGAGGGAGGCAGGTGAGGAGTAATGGCCTGTACTACTCCTTATTACTTGCGCAAATCCATTTCTTGTAGCCCAAAGATCTGGGTTGCCGGAGATATGTGTGCAAATGTTTCCCATGTATTTTGCCAAGAATGGGGCAGGATCGTGATCCGGGTTCTTTGTTCCATGATGATTGGTTGCTGAATTGTTCAGAGGTCTGTTATATATTTATTTTCTTATTATGAAATGTCAAAATGTGATAGAAGTTTTAGTCGATGCCGTGTACTTCAGTTCTTATCACCCTCTCTGTTCTTTCCCTTATTCTTCACCGATAAAAGTCAATTCGTGAGCTCAATGCCGATGCTGGTAGTTGTGCAATTCCTCCTTGGAGCCATGGGGCCGTTGTCCTGAGAAGGACAAGAGACAGTGACCCGTCTCTGCTGCTGTTTCCACCATTATTACTGCGTCTCCCAACAACTCCAATTGTAAGAAACTAATAATAATAATTGTAGTAAAACAAGAGGGCGTTACCTACCATTTCTTGGATCAATTGGGGATATTGTCTTGTCTAAAGATGACGCCCTTAGTTTTATTGTAGTCCTGTTGAGTCAATTTGTGGTAGTTTCCTAAAGGAAGATGCCATGCCAGTGTGTACTCTTTGATCCATATGGACTGCCCAGTTGGTCAGAGCAGTACTACTTTATTGGATCAACTGATGATACTTTCTTGCAGCGGGATGCTACCTCTGTTTAGATTTCCTGCTTATTCTGTCAATTTGAGGTTCTTTCAGAAAGGGGGCCAACTTTGTTACCATTTATGCCCATTGGCTTCTCAGGGGTGACCTACTGATCCAATTGCTAACTTGCTTGGCCCTTAATGTGAATCCCTTGCTAGTTATTGTACAATTGACTCGTGATCTGCTATGCCATTTCGGTTTTGCCTACGTAGGACTTTGGTGCTTTGCGAAGTGGACAGCTGGCTTAATTTCCCCTTTTCTTGAATCGGTTTCCTGTGGAGTGTCCAAGTGGTTTAATTCCCCTCCCACATCAATTTGGGGACAATTTGCACTACTTATAGCACCAGCTCTCCATTCTTGGGGCCTCAGTTCACTTGGCTTCAAGAATTCTGTTACCCACAGCATGCTCAAGTATTGAGATCCAATATAGGGCGAGTTCATCGTAGGTGATACTGAAAATTTGTGTTTTCATTGGTAGAAGAACCATGGGGCTCTTAGGTATGATGGGTGACTCATTCGGTTGCTCCGCTACCGGCGAGCGGCTTGTTTCTGCCGCAAGGGATGGAGACATCCAGGAGGCTAGAGCCCTATTGGAGCTTAACCCCCGGCTTGCACGGTACTCGACATTCGGGATCCGAAACTCGCCCCTCCATTACTCGGCAGCAAAAGGCCACCATGAGGTGATTCAATAATTTTCTCGATGAAGATCTTGTCGATGTGCAGTTATTATTAGTCACTTTTGTTAATTTCTTAAATCAGTGTATGTTTATTCGTTATTGATTAACAAGTAATTTCATTGTTCCATCAGATTGTTTCCCTCCTAATCGAATCCGGTGTTGATATCAACCTTAGGAACTGCAGAGGACAGGCGAGCTCTCTTTTCTTCTTCCACCTTGTTCGTCATTGATACCCTTTTTTTTGCGAATGATTGATACCCATTTCTTAATACTTTTTAAATTTTTCATTATATTGATAAAGAATACTTTCTACTCATTGTAGAGAAATAAATTCAACCAAAACTATCCCAGAAATTGTTATTTTAATGCTTGCTGGAGTCTTGCAAATATATGAATTTCTCATATTTCTGAGGTTGCTCATGTCTTGGAAGATGATAACCAGTAGTTTCATGTAGATGGAATGTAAGCTTCATTACTCTTAGTTGACTTCTAGATCCTAATTTTTATTGCCAAGACGAGTATATAAACATCAGTGGAGAAAGCTTTCATTATACAAATGGCCCATATCCATATGAATGACCTTAACAAAAAGATATCTTATTGGAATATTCTACAAGGAATGATCTGATTTCACCTCATTATGTTCTTTCCATCTCTGTTCTGTTGTCAAAGAAAATGTTTCTTTGATTCTGGTGTCGACTCTAAACACATCAATTCTTGTGCAGACTGCTCTGATGCAAGCTTGTCTATATGGTCACTGGAAAGTTGTACAGATCCTAGTTCTTTTTAAAGCTAATGTAAGTGAATATCAACTTTTTCCTTGTGTTTTCGTCATGGCAGAAAAATGTTGATTGTCTCAAACTAAGCTATAATTTCTAATGCAAGTGATATGTATCTCTAATATTAGATTCACAAAAAAGATTGTTTTAGTGGCGCAACAGCAATTCATTTTGCGCCCTGAAAGGTCATACTCGGTGCATCCGGCTTCTTGTGGCTGATTACGTGCCTAGTGTGCCGGATTTTTGGAATATTATGCGCGGTACAGATGAAACAAATAAGGAAGCTTTTGATGCAGGGTATGTCACATATCTGACTTTCAAATGTATTGGCATCTTTCGATAACAAATAAATAATATCCATTTTCCTTTTGCTTTTCAGAAATCTTCGGAGACTAGCTAATGGAAAGTCAGATGGAGGTGTCACTCCTCTTCACTTGGCAGCTCTTCACGGGCATGCTGAGAGCTTGCAATTGCTCTTAGATCTTGGAGCCTCTGTCTCTAAGGTCACGGTCAACGATGGTTCAACTATTGATCTCATAGGTAAAAACTGAACAGGGTAAAAAAGGAACACAAAATAAGATGTCTAACTCAATTCAAGTAGTCATGGTTTATGGAACTTTATTACATCTGACATCAAAATGTGCGGACCAAGTGAAAATATCATGAACATGTTTACATGGTCATAGATTAACATGGCCCTGAAATTGCAGGTTCAGGAAGTACACCCCTTCACTATGCAGCTTGTGGTGGAAGTGTTGTATGCTGCCAAGTATGCATTATTTTCTCCCTTTCATGATTTTTTTGAAAATTATCCAACTCCCATTTACTGATTGCCGTAAAACAGCTCCTCATTGCAGCAGGAGCGGACATGGGAGCTGAAAATGCTAACGGGTATGCCTAAACAATTCCATGCTTCTAATATAAAGTGTTAGTTTGCTTGTTTAATTCACAACAATTTAACATCTCATTAAAGATTGTTACTTTACAATTGCCACATGAAGTTCCTGTGTAGCCTTTATTTATCTGAGATGGTGCTTTGTGGAAATCGGATCTATTTACTGATGTCACTTTCATACGTTTAATGCTGCTGGGCCTTTAATAGGAACATCTGATCTAACTACTCCGAGTATTAACTGTAACTTGTGTCTTCCTAAATACATCTTTTTTTCTTCGAGCTGAACTCAACTGTAAAGCAGTTGGTTGCATTTTGTGCTTATGTGTATTGCGATCTCATATAATGGCCTGGACATATAGCCATCATTAGATCACCCATTAAGAAAAAAGGGTTAGCGTTAGCCTATGTTTATGCCTGTTAGGTAAATAATTTCCATGTAGACGGTTTACCGTTTGTCAATGCTATTTCCTTGAAGGTTGACTCCTTTGATGGTGGCTCGCTCATGGCACAAAACAAGTGCTGAAGGCATCCTTAGCAAACACCCAGAAGGGAGAGTACGCATTCTTCCGTCACCATATCTGTCCCTTCCACTGATGAGCATTGTCAAAATTGCTCGGTGAGTTCAAATACCAGACACAGTATTTTTCTCAGGCCCATTTACAGTTGAGAAAGAATGGATAAACTGTTTCCCGTTTGTTCTGGATTGTTTAAAAGTTCACTCCTGTGTTGATTGTCGACAGGGAATGTGGATGGAGAAAAACCTCCGTCTCATCTACTTGCCATGATCCATGTGTCATATGCTTGGAGATGGAATGCACGGTAGCTGCAGAAGGTACTAACAAAATAGCCCTAATGCTGAATCGTTCTACCTTGTCAGATCCATTCATTAGATTTTTATGTTCTAATAGGTTGTGGCCACGAGTTCTGCACCAAATGTGCACTCTATTTGTGCTCCACATCAAGCAGCTCGACATCAATCCCGGGGTGCCTGGCTCCATATCGTGCCCTTTGTGCAGGCACACAATAGTCTCGTTCATGAAGCTCACAAGCACCACCCCAATAAAGGAGCTTCCATGGACAAGCTCATCATTAGCTATATGTGCGGCAGGCGCAGGCACGGGCTCCAAGTGCGCCGGCTCTTTGCACCGCCGTTCTGACATGCGCCGCCTAAGCTCCTCCTCAGTGCACCTTGGATGCTCTCTTTCAGATCGGTAGATTGGCATCCATCAAATTGAATTGTGCAGGGCTTGATGAGACGATGCCCTGCCTCGTCAGCTGTCTGAAGCCGGATGTGCGGCGATCATCTTCGTATAGGGAAAGAATCAGTAGATATTCAGAGTTTTCATAGCGTTCCTCTTTGTTGGTGTTGTGCCCTCCTTTCATTTTCTGAGTTTTGGGGGGTTTGGTGGTGTCCAGTGTCTATCTATGTTAGCTTTGCTTTGCTTGTACATGTGGCATGATCTGCTGCTTGTCTTATAACATGGCATGTGATCATGATGATTAACAGACTAAGATCTGTTTGTGCATATGGCGTCTTTCCAGCTTGAACAATGTAAGGTGTCATATGCAAGTTAGCAAAAAATGCAACAAAATGGACGCCACGGGCATTGGCGCCGACCCGGATATGTACCCTAATAGATGGGATCAGATCTGAACTAGTCCGACCCTAACTCTCGCATCGAAACGAACCTGATTTGCCCACACATCCCTCCGGCGTCTTCATCGCCGACCGAGCAGCTCGGAGAAGCCACCGCGTGCTTCTTAGGGCGTGTTTGGTTGCCCACGGCAAGCCCGTGCAGCCTTCCAAGACCCCTTTTCGGCCTGTTTGGTTGCCTGGGCTGCATGTGTTTTTGCACAGCGCGAACCTTAAAGTAGTGTCGGGCCAGGCCCAGGGGGAACGCTCGATTCGGCCGTTTCCGTGGAGCCACCCTCGCGTAGGCAAAAAATCGGCACGGCGTGCACGCGCTGGGAAGGGACGGGAGACGAGGGAACACGCGTCATAAATCCCCTCACCGCCCATCTCCCCACTCACTCCACTCACTCGTCCCCTCTCTCCTCTATTTCTCGGCGGTTCCCCTGCCGCCGACACGTGATGTAGTGCAACCTAGGCACACAACACCAACATCACCAAATGGCCCAATGACAAGATCAAGAGTCAAGGCTCTCCATGATAAGGTGACCTCACTCCTATCTATGTGTGATCTCGACACTCTTTTGAATGGTTTGCTACTTTATTCGGATACTTTGTGCATACTCAGGAACCACCTTGATGACGACCCACAATGGAGTGGAGAAGTTGACCAAGAGAAGACCCAAGAAGATGGCCAAGAGATGACGCAAGACGATGGAGAAGAAGCGGAGAAGACGGCAGAGCCGACCTCCCAGCCGGCCTGGGCCGGCTCCAGGGCCAGTTGGCCTCCAGACACGGCCGGCCTCCAGGCTGGCCTAGGCCGGGTCACAGGCCGGCCCACCTCCCGACACGTCCGGCCTCACAGCCGGCCTGGGCCGGACCCAGGGCCGGGCAACCGCCCGAGGCAGCCGGCCACCCAGCTGGCCTGGGCCGGCCTCAGGGCCGGGCCTCCACCAGCCTCGACCGGCCTCCACACCAGCCTCGGCCGGCCCCAGGGCCGGTATGCCTGAGACGTTCAGCCTGCGCGCTTGACGGGCCCACGTGGCCTTGTATCTCCCACCTTTTCACCCACCTCGTGGCTTAGACTATAAATAGACCCTTCCCCTCCAGATCTAGGGTTAGACTAAGATTTGGAACTAAAGTAGAGCATTGCTCCTTCTTCTCAAAGTGTCTCTTTCCTCCTATGGAGATGAATCAAGGCCTCCCTTGTGGAGATGAACCAAGGCCTCCTCTTGAGGAGAAGATCCCTGCGTGGATACCAAGGCTTCCGCTTGTAGTTGCGATTACTTGCCAATCTTTCATCCTAGGGTGATTCTATTGGGTTGGTTGGATTGACCAATTGGACAAACAATCCTAAGAGTAAGGTGTGCTTGGGAGAGGAGAATTGGGGGCTACCCTAGGGGATTTGTTACCAATTGAATCTTGCTGAGTTGCTACTTGCTAGTTATCCTTGTTTTGTTGATTTCCCCTCTTTTGTTCTTGCGTTCATCCGTGTTCTTCGTGTTCATCGTTCCCTCCACACAAATCCGTGAAAATCGGGACCAACCTACATCATATGGTATCAGAGCTCTAGGTTGACACGGATTTGTTTTGTGTTTCCACCAAAATCCACCAAATTTTTCTTCGTTTTTGAGAAATTCGAAAATTTCCACCAAAAATAGCCATTTTGGGATTCGAGCGATTTGGTCGATTTGATGAGTTTTTGGTAGTTTTGATCCATGGATCTGTTGCTTTAGGACCCCCTCCACCCTTGTTTGCGTTCCTAGCCTTAATTTTGCCAATTTCCCACGAAATCGAGGTTTTTCGCGTCGTTTTTCCGCCCAAAATTCGCGGAGTTTCGAGATCCAGACAAGCCGGCCCCACAGCCGGCCCAGGCCGGGCCACAGGCCGGCCAGCCACCGACGCGTCGGCCCCACCGGCCTAGGCCGGCCCCAGGGCCGGTTTCCCAGAAATTTTCTTTCTTCCTTTTTGTTTCCTCGGTTCGTTTTGGCAATTTCTTTGTGTTTGAGTCCTTTTCCGGTGTGTGCAACGTCTACAACATCGACAAGCTTCCGCACAATCATCAACGACGCCACCAAGGACTCGACATTTCCCGACTTTGTAATCCGTTGTGAGCCCTTCTTCCTTTCGCGTACTTGACCTATCGGACTAGCTCTTTGATATTGCGGGCATTGCACTTGACGAGTGATTGTCTTAAAGTATTGGCGAGTGTGTATCGTTAGAGATCTTGGCACTAGCAAAAGAGAAGGAATCATCGTCAAAAAGCAAAAATCAAAAAAAAAGAGAAAAGAAAAGAATCAAGTGGTGCCAAGTATCATCTCTTGTAGGTTGCGACAAAGCTTGAACCGCCAAAGTGAGTGAGTGTGTAACACTTGTGCAAATCCGTTGCCCATCAAAAGCAATTGAGCTAGCGTCCTCTTGTGTTGGGTGACATTTGAGCACGTAGTCTTCGTTAGGTTGTCTATCTTCGAGTGCTCGCCCTTTGGTCGCCCAACCCCATCATTCGCTTTTGTGTGTGTTTCTTCATATTTGTGGTTGGAGTTTCTTTGGTAATTTGATCATTGTGGATTTTCTCTACCTTTGACAATATACTTTCGCGGTTTGCTTGTTTCGTTTGCCACTTCATACCTTCCTATCCTCATAAGTGTGTGTGTTGGGTGTTAGAACCGGATTCTCTCCTCTCAAGCCACATTATACTTGGGATATAGTTTGTCTTGGTTTTTCTTACCACATCTCACTTGATCTTGAGAAAATGTTTAGGGGAAGTACAAACGGAAGCTCAAGCTCGGGATGAAATCCATGGTGGAGTTCGCGGTGATCATGGCTATGTCACACAATCGGAGTTGTTGGTCTTCGACACTTCTTCGTGATAACCTAGGACGCTACGAGCGCCGTCTTCAAGCTCAAGAGAACAACTTCAACGACCGCATGCATGCGCAAGAAGCTATGGAGCGGTGACCGAAGCTATCAACAACCTTGTGCGACAACGAGCTTCTTCACGCTCAAGCCGTACAAGAAGCACCTCAAGGTCGACACAAGCACGTCATGGACGTCATGAACCTCGACAAGAACGTCAACATGATCCAAGGCGCGACGCCCATGAACGACCTCCTCCTACGTTGAACAACCACATGATCTTCACGCGAACAATGCCAATGCGCATCAAGAACAACCTCACCAAAATGATGATCGAACGCATACCATCACCACCACCGCAACAACGTGATCGTCATGACCCATTGGCTAATGACAATGGCGTTCCGGGTGCGAATGACTTTGGTGAACAAGGACGTCACCCCGTCATCCTCCAAGGCCACGTCATCAAATCATGACAATGCGAACAATAACGAACAACCCGTTCTCAACAAGAGCTCCTCACATGATCCTCGCCTCGTCAAGAGCTTCCACATGATCGTCACAACACCACGTTCCGAGTCAAGTGATAACGAGTCAAGCCAACACAATGGTGATGGACTCAATCGAAGGAGACGTGGACGTGCATTCCCACGTGGTGGCCATCGTGACGACTATGATGACTTGACCAACGTCCGCTTTGACATACCCAAGTTCTACGGCACAAGTGATCCGGAAGCTTACTTCTCATGGGTACTCAAGGTTGACAAGATCTTCCGCGTGCAACGCTTCTCCGACAACAAGAAGGTTGCCTTAGCCTCGATGGAGTTTGAAGAGTATGCCCTCTTGTGGTGGGAACAACTACAAGATGCTCGCGTCGCTAACCACCAACAACCAATTGACACTTGGGTTGAAATGAAAGAAACAATGTACAAGCGCTTCGTGCCAAGCCATTACACTAGAGACTTATACAAGAAGTTGCAAGAGTTGAAGCAAGGTTTGAAGTCGGTTGACGAGTACTACAAGGAGATGGAAATCTCCATGATGAGAGCCAATGTCAACGAGTACGAAGAGCAATCCATGGCTCGTTTCATGAATGGCCTCAACTATCCAATCAAGAAGATCGTGGAGTTCCAACCATATGCCTCTTTGGTTGAGCTAGTACATCAAGCTTCCAAGGCCGAGCGCCACGTGCTTGAAGAGCTCAAATACCTCAAGACAAAGGCATTCTTCGCCAACAAGCCTTCTTCGTCAACTCCTACACCTTCACAAGCTCTTCCTCAAGCGAACACGAGGTCCTCCAAGAGTCTCTACATCGACACCTCAAGCGCCTCAACCTTTCAAGAAAGTACCTCCCCTACCAAGGCGCCTCAAGGATCTTCGTCCGGCACAAGACTTTGCAATGCTACAAGTGCGGCGGACAAGGGCACAAATCTTTTGAGTGCACCAACAAGAAGGTCATGATCATCAATGACATGGGAGAGTATGAATCTATGAGTGAAGATGAGTACAATGCTTTGAACAAGGTCGCCACAATGCAAAGTGCTCAAGAAGAAGAAAGTGAGATATATTGTGATGGCGACAACAACCCTTCCTTGGTTGTGGCAAGAGCTTAACCACCAATGTTCAAGTGGAAGAAGACCAAAGATGCAACTTGTTTCAAACAAGAGCGGGAATCAATGGAAAGTCCATCAAGGTCATCATAGATGGTGGAAGTTGCCACAACCTAGCGAGCAAAGAACTTTGTGATAAGCTCAACTTGAAGTTCAAGAAGCACCCACATCCTTACCATGTGCAATGGTTGAGTGATACCGGAGCCGTCAAGATTCAACACATGGTGCAAGTGTCCTTCAAGATTGGAGCCTATGAAGATACGGTTGATTGTGATGTTGTGCCTATGACGTTTGTCACTTACTCCTTGGCGTCCATGGCAATTTGACAAGGGTGCTATGCATGATGGAAGGACAAATTACTATAGCTTCAAGAACAACGACAAGACCTTCGTCCTTCGTCCCATGACACCAAGTCAAGTCATCGCCGACAACGCCAAGACTATTGCAAGGGCACAACAAGATCGTTCGTCTAGTGAGATGAGTGGTGAGCGAGAGACCCACCATAAAGTGAGTGAGAGCCACAAGCCAAATGAGTGTGACACTTCAAAGAGAGTTCCCACAAAACTTACACTATTTGCCACAAGAGAGAGATGAGGGAGTTGAGAGAGAACCCATCCACCCTCCACTATGTGCTCATATGCAAGGGTGAAGTTTCTATGACTAACACTTTCACAAACCTTCCTCCTTCTTTGTTGTCTCTTTTGAAGGACTTTGAAGATGTTTCCCTCAAAGTGCCACCGGGACTACCTCCTCTACGCGGAATCGAGCACCGCATCGACCTTGTTCCCGGCGCACCGCTACCAAACCGCGCTCCTTACCGCACCAACCCCGAGGAGACAAAGGAGATCGAGCGGCAAATACAAGAACTTCTTGCCATGGGACATATCCGCGAGAGCTTGAGTCCGTGCGCCGTGCCCGTCATCTTGGTACCCAAGCACGACAACACTCTTCGCCTTTGCATGGATTGTCGCCCCATCAACGCCATCACCGTTCGGTATCGCCATCCTATCCCTCGACTTGATGATATGCTTGATGAGCTTTGTGGTTCCGCTATATTCTCCAAAATTGATCTTAAAAGTGGATATCACCAAATAAGATGTGTGAAGGTGATGAATGGAAGACCGCATTTAAAACAAAGCTTGGTCTTTATGATGGCTGTCATGCCATTTGGTCTTTCCAATGCACCTTCTACTTTTATGCGTCTCATGAATCATGTTTTGCGTCCTTTCATTGGGAAATTTGTTGTGGTATACTTTGACGACATCCTTATTATAGCAAATCTTTGGAAGAGCACACTTCTCATGTTGCTCAAGTTTTGTTGGTTCTTCGCAATGAAAAGCTTTATGCAAATCTTTCTAAGTGCACTTTTGCCACCAACAAACTTGTTTTCTTGGGTTTTGTTGTTTCTTCGGATGGAGTCGAAGTTGATGAAGCAAAGATACAAGCAATTCGGACTTGGCCTTTTCCGATGTCACTTGAGGAGTTGAGACGTTTTCTTGGTTTTGCCGGATTTTACCGCCGTTTCATCAAGGATTTTTCCACAATTGCTTGCCCCCTCCATGAACTTACAAAGAAAATGTACCTTTCATTTGGGGCAATGCACATGATTTTGCTTTCAATGAGCTCAAACGGTTATTAACCGAAGCACCACTCCTTGCCCTTCCGGATTTCTCTAAGACATTTGAGATTGAATGCGATGCAAGTGGATTGGGCATTGGTGGAGTGCTTATGCAAAATGGTAGACCCATCGCATACCATAGTGAGAAACTAGATGGAGCTCGCTTGAATTACCCCATTTATGACAAAGAGTTATTTGCTTTGGTTCGTGTTTTGGATGTGTGGCAACATTACCTTCGTCCTAAGGAATTTGTCATTCATTCCGACCATGAATCCTTGAAATATTTGAAAAGTCAAACAAATTTGAACAAAAGACATGCTAAGTGGGTTGAGTTCATTGAGTCTTTCACTTTGTAATCAAATACAAGAAAGGTAAAGACAATGTGGTCGCGGATGCTCTATCCCGCAAGGCCAACCTACTTACACGTCTTGACATTAGTGTCTTGGGTTTGGATGAGATAAAGAGTTGTATGCTACCGATGCTTTCTTTGGAGACATTTTCGCTCAATGTTCGGAGCACAAAGGAATTGGTGATTTCTATTTGCACAAGGTTTCTTGTTTAAGGCTAACAAACTATGTATACCCGAGTCTTCGCTTCGTTTGGTCCTTTTGAAGGAATCGCATGGAGGCGTCTTAATGGGACACTTTGGACGTGACAAGACCTTTGCCATGCTCTCCACAAACTACTATTGGCCAAGGATGTACCGGGATGTGGACCGCTTGGTGCGACGATGTTCAACATGTCTCAAAGCTAAGTCTACTCTAAACTCTCATGGCTTATACACACCTTTGCCAATTCCACATCACCCATGGTCCGACATTGCTATGGATTTTGTCTTAGGACTCCCACGCACTAAAACAAACAAGGATTCCATCTTTGTCGTCATTGATCGATTCTCTAAAATGGCACACTTTATACCATGCAACAAGACGACGATGCTTCACACATTGCTACTTTGTTTTTCAGGGAAATCGTCCGTCTTCATGGAGTGCCCAAGACCATTGTGTCGGATCGTGACGTCAAGTTCGTGAGCTATTTTTGGAAGACTTTGATGGCCAAGATGGGAATCAAGCAACTATTCTCCACCGCATACCACCCTCAAACCGATGGCCAAACCGAAGTGGTGAACCGAAGCCTATCCACACTCCTTCGTGTGTTGATCAAGCCTAACTTGAAGAATTGGGAAGAGTGCATCCCACACGCCGAGTTCGCCTACAATCGAGCACTACATCGCGCAACAAAGAGAACACCCTTCGAGGTCGTCTATGGCTACAACCCCTACACCGCGCTCGACATGCTACCACTTCCACTCCGAGAACAAGTCAACATGGACTTCGACAAGCGCCGCTTACATGAAGAAACTACATGAAGACACAAGGGCCACGCTGAGAAGCATAACGAAGACCATGCTACGAAGATGAACAAGAACAAGCGCCCCATGATCTTTGAAGAAGGAGACCTTGTTTGGCTACATCTACGCAAGGACCGCTTCCCCGATGAGAGAAAGTCTAAGCTCGCGCCAAGAGGAGATGGTCCTTTCAAGGTTCTCAAGCGCATCAACGACAATGCATACAAGATCGACATATCCAAGTCCAAGTACGGCGTCCATGACACCTTCAACGTCGCCGACATCTCACCTTACCTTGGAAACCCAAGTGATGATGAGGACGAAGAGTCGAGGACGACTCTTTTCCAAGGGGGGGGGGAGATGATGTAGTGCAACCTAGGCACACAACACCAACATCACCAAATGGCCCAATGACAAGAGCAAGAGTCAAAGCTCTCCATGATAAGGTGAATTCACTCCTATCTATGTGTGATCTCGACACTCCTTTGAATGGTTTGCTACTTCATTCGGATACTTTGTGCATACTCAGGAACCACCTTGATGACGACCCACAATGGAGTGGAGAAGTTGACCAAGAGAAGACCCAAGAAGATGGCCAAGAGATGACGCAAGACGATGGAGAAGAAGCGGAGAAGACGGGAGAGCCGGCCTCCCAGCCGGCCAGGGCCGGCTCCCGGGCCGGTTGGCCTCCAGACACGGCCGGCCTAGGCCGGGTCACAGGCCGGCCCACCTCCCGACACGTCCGGCCTCACAGCCGCCCTGGGCCGGACCCAGGGCCGGGCAACCGCCCGAGGCAGCCGGCCTCCCAGCCACCCTGGGCCGGCCTTAGGGCCAGGCCTCCACCAGCCTCGACCGGCCTCCAACCGGCCCCCAGCCCGGCCTCCACACCAGCCTCGGCCGGCCCAGGGCCGGTATGCCTGAGACGTTCAGCCTACGCGCTTGACGGGCCCACGTGGCCTTGTATCTCCCACCTTTTTACCCACCTCGTGGCTTAGACTATAAATAGACCCTTCCCCTCCAGATCTAGGGTTAGACTAAGATTTGGGAACTAAAGTAGAGCCTTGCTCCTTCTTCTCAAAGTGTCTCTTTCCTCCGATGGAGATGAATCAATGCCTCCCCTTGTGGAGATGAACCAAGGCCTCCTCTTGAGGAGAAGATCCCTGCGTGGATACCAAGGCTTCCGCTTGTAGTTGCGATTACTTGCCAATCTTTCATCTAGGGTGATTCTATTGGGTTGGTTGGATTGACCAATTGGACAAACAATCCTAAGAGTAAGGTGTGCTTGGGAGAGGAGAATTGGGGGCTACCCTAGGGGATTTGTTACCAATTGAATCTTGCTGAGTTGCTACTTGCTAGTTATCCTTGTTTTGTTGATTTCCCCTCTTTGTGTTCTTGCGTTCATCCCGTGTTCTTCGTGTTCATCGTTCCCTCCGCACAAATCCGTGAAAATCGGGACCAACCTACATCAACATGTCCACCGCCCGCTGCCTGCATCTTCGGTGGTAGAGGAAGATTTGCGTCGACCGGCCATCCCTGCTTCTTCCTCGACCGGCTAGATCTGCGTCGCCACCGAAGGCCGCAGTGGTCATCGTCTCCTTCGAGGGCTTCATCCATGGTGGTAATGATGTACTCCACCCCTTTTGAGCTTGTTTGTACCGTAGATCTGTAGATCGTGGTAGATTTATCGCCGTTGGTTGACATGCACAGTAGATCTAGGTCGTTTTAGGTTTCGATCTGCAAACTTGTGCGTGCGTATTCTTGATATGGGCGATGATGAAGTTGCCTCTTAGGGATTAAGGGCTCCATTCCGAAAACAAGGTAAACTATGTTGTCTACATTGTATTTGGCACGGTGCTCCGACCCCTACGAACTGTTCGTGATTTTGCTAGCCGAGGCCATCAATAGATCTGCTAGATGAACTGCTTGACGTTGCTTTTCTTGACGCGAGCCGATGATTAAACTAGCCGACGATAGTTGCAAGAAGATTGCCTACAAAACCAAGTGGTCAATGCAGGGACAATGCATGTATTACCACTTCGTTCTTGTAGGCACTCTTTTTGCCCACTGATGGCTTTGATTTATGAGGCTTGCATTTTACTTGTGTGCATTCGAGAGGTGTCTTTTAGTATCTACTGATTTGCAAAAAATGGAACTATTTGTGTATGCTAGTAGGTACTAAGAGATCATCTTTTGAGTGTTGCCAATGATGATGGGTGTTCAAAGTGTGAGGATGTTGTACCATTGTCACCACAAGGCAGCCACCAAAATTAAGAACCAGACCCAACTCATTGTGTCTTGTTCTACATTTTGTTGGTTGTCATGTCGTGCATACTTTCTGCCTTGTCAACATCCCTGAGGCTTCCATGCACTGCATTTCACTTGTAGGCCGATGATTGTAACGTGGCAAATTTTGGATTGAGGCAATATAAACACTGTCACCACTAGACAGCCATCAAAACTAAGAACGATGCACAACTAATAGTGTGTTGTACTTGATTTTGTTGGCTTGTCTGGTGGTGAATAGTTGTGTAGGCCTTGCCATTTGTCAACATAACTGAGGCTACAATTTTGTGTCTTTTATGATGATGTTTTGACACAAGTTGTCGATTTGTTTTGCAGTCAGACAAGGGCAAGAATGTTGTTGAGGACAATGGTGGCAGTGCTTCCAAGAGGAGGAAGGTCCCCCTCGGCCACTTCCCCGAAGAGGTGTCTCCAACCCACTTCTACAAGGTGATCCGGGCACCTGGGTTGGACTTGCTGCCCATTCCTCCAGCGTTCCGTCATCATCTAGGAGAGATCCCTAAAGAGATCGTCCTCAAGACGAACACTGGCTGCAACTGGATGGTCACTGTCGTCGACCGTAATGGAGCTGTCGCGATTGACAACGGATGGGCACCATTTGCCATGTGCCACAACATCCTAATCGGGGACTTCATCACCTTCAAGATGCTCAACCCAACAAAGTACAGAGTTACCATCTTCAGCACCGACGGCGCCGAGATTGTGAAGAAGTGTGATGAATATCCCTTGAATCTACATCTGGTACCTGCCACCCAGAAGTCCTGAACTTTGTCTCGGTCTGTTATGTTGAACCTTGCCTATTTAGCTCGTTTATGTCTATGACTGTTAAGACTCTTGTCGCTATGATCCTAAGACTGTTGTCACCGTGTTGTTTATGTCTAATGGTAGTGTTTCAGTTTGTGTCTACTTGATTTTGTGTTGTGGTAGTGTTTCAGTTTGGGTGCACCTATGCTGGTAAGGTCACCACTCCAAGAAGCGGTGACAGTACAAGCCTAGGCGCCCGTAACAAAACGTCTTGCTTTGCGTCGCCAGTTCAAGATACAGTCGACCAAACAGCATGTGCTTAGCATTTTGCACCGAGCCAAACGAGACTGGCCAGAACACTGTTGGGCAACCAAACGGCTTAACCGCTTAATGACCATCGCCGATGCCGCCGCCTCCGACCCTGTCACTCACAGCACGGCAACTGAAGCCTCTCTAGCCATGTGATCGATTCGCCGGCGGGGTGCGGGCTGGAACAGTCACCGGCTTCGGCCGTTCCGGAAAGGAGGGGAAAACAGGGAACATAAGAGATGGTCGACCTATTGGGCTTGATCTGACCATTGTTCTTTCTGTACTAGTTGTAATTTGGCGCGGCGTCACGCCGCACCCGTGTGATAAAATTGGAATTTGAAAATGTTTACATTTAAAAATTGTGTAGATTTGAGAATTGTTGGAATGCAAAGAGAGCTTATGTTTGAAAGTTGTTTAGATTTCGAAAATTAGTCCAAATGGAAAGTTATGTAGAGCTGAATTCTTTTCACGTTAGTAAAATGGTTAGATTTGAAAAGCGGCTGGAATTTTGGAATATTAAAATTTGTTTGCCGTGTTGTAGCGGTAAAATTGGAAAATCTATGTTCAAAAGTTGTGCATATTTTAAAAAAATTCTGTTTGCTAAGTTTTCCAGATTTGAATTATTTTAACGGATATAAATTGCTTAGATTTGCAGAACATTTAAAATTCGTAAATAATCATTTTTTGAAGTTGGTAGTTCGAAATTTGTTGGAATTCAAAAAAATTCTATGTTTAAAAGTTGGTTAATTTTTAATTGTTTGAACTTATTTGTTTGTTTTGCCAAAATAGTTAACATTTTTTCCCTAGCACTCTGATAATATTTCTTATATTTTGTTGGTGGGTATTTATTGTCGTGGCCGTTTGATAAATTTGAAATATCTTTTTTTAAAGGTTGTTGAAATATGAATTGAAAATATATTTTGTTGAAAAGGTTACAAAGTATGTGGAATGATTATTATGGTTTTCACGAAATTTTTAAAGTTGGCCTGAATTCTTGCGGGTAAAAATTGTTTAGATTTCCAAATTCGTTCAAATTGGGAAGTTTTTCAGATTCAAATTTTTTTTGCAGCTGTAATAGGGTCAGATTTGGTAGACATTTGAAAGTTCGGAATATCCCAATTTTAATTTGATTGTATGTTGTAAGTAGTTAGCATTTTAGTTGTGATTATTCTGATATAATTTGCATATTGTTCTCAAGTCACTGCTTTTGCAACATTTAGTAGTATTCGAAGATTGTTTAAATACCGTAAACAAATTTATATAAAGTGTTTTAAATTATTGAAAGCATGTTCAATTTTAGGTTTTGTTTTTCTGTTCAATTATTTTTAGTTGGCAAATAAGTTATTGCTGATATTATTTTTGTGGTTTTTATCTGAGTTGAAAACAAAGTTGTAAAATTGTTTTTTTGTATAGATTATAAGATCCGTAATAAGTTGGAAAAGATTACAATGTATTTGAAATGGCTATTTTGGTTTTCACAATTTTGTTTGTAGTTTGTTAAATTTTGGAATTTTTGATATATTGTTTCTATTATTAAGTCTGAAATTTTGCTAAATTTGAAGGTTTTCGGACATATTGTTTTCATTTTTTATTTTGTTTTGCACGAAGGATCATTGTTGCATTTTTTTGTGGGAGTTTTGAAAAGTTATGAAAGTTGAGAAATTTTAATATATTATTTGTATTACTTTGAATTGTACATTAAAAGATATGAATTTCTCGAATTTCTTGTGGCAAAAGTTTGAAAATTCGTTAAATTAGAAGTTTTTTGATATATTATTTGCATTATCTTGTGCACAATGTTTTTTTGGTGAAACTTTAGTCAGAAAAGTTTGAAAAATTGTTAAATTGTAAAAAAATTGATATATTTTTTGCATTATTTTGAACCGTTGGAATTTGTCGGCTAGAGTATGCCAAAATACGTAGTGAATTGAAGTGTTCAAATATGCTTGTATAGTGCCATAAATGTTTAATTTAGCTCCGTAGTTAAAGAATGCATGATATAAGCATTTAGTAATTTTAACTCCATAATTATATAAAGTTTATTTTGATTGCATCCAAATATTAACCAAATTGAAATGTTCAAATATGTTTGCATTATGCCATAAGTAGTTAGCATATATTTTTGTGGACGTGTTGATATATTGTAGAGTGTCTTCATTTTTTTTTAGCAAATTGGAATGTTCGAGTATGTTTCTATTGTTTTAATAATATTAAATTTAAGTGCATAATGAGTGGGAATGCATATTTATTGAATTGAATTCCTTATTTGGTGCATAATGAGTGAAGTGTGGAAAATCTAAAAACTTGTTATTTTTGAAGATTTTCGATGTATTGTCCGCATTTTTTTTTGCAAAGTATCTTTGGTGCATCCTTGTTTTTGGGAATTTTGAAAATTTGTTGTATTTGAAATATGGTTGGATTTTGTATGCAATATTTTGAACTGTGCATTAGAAGATATGAGTTTTATGGATTTTAGTGTTTGTCTACATTTGTGAAATTTCTGGCAGGTGGGTCCCACACATTTTCAACAAAACTTTGAAAGTTAGCATCGGTAAGTTGTTCAGATCTCGAAATTGGTTATTTTTTCTTCCTATTTTTTTTTACAAATGTTAGCAAATTTGAATTTCTGAAACATGTTTGTTTTCTTCGACATAAGTAGTTGGTTTTATATTTTAGTAATTTTTTTATTTGTAGTTATGCTGGCACGTTTATCGTATTTGAAATCTTTTTGCGTTTATTAAATGCAGATTTGAAAAGCATTTAAATGTTTGAATTATTCAAACGTGGAATTTGATCATATGACGTAAGTAGGCGGCTTTTTTTGTGTTCATGTTGACATATTTATCATATTTTGCCCGCCCACTAAATTTAATCTTGGAACTGTTCGCATTTAAAAATTGCGCAGATTCGGAAATTATTGAAATGCAAAGAGGGCTTACGTTTTAAGATTGTCCACATTTCAAAAATCGTTCAAATTGGGAAGTCATCAAGTTTTAAATATTTTTTTAACGTATTTGAATTCTTTTTGACGTCTACGAAATGAACAAATTTGGAAGGCACATGAAAATTTAAAACTTGAATTTTGATCGTATGTCATAATCCGTCATCATTTATTTTTATGTGACCACTTTGACATATTTATTATATTTTTTTGTGGTTATATTTAAAATTATTGGTTTACAGCATTTACCAATTTTTTGAAATTATTTAAATAAGTTGGGCTTTTTTTAAAAAAAAGAAGAAAGAAAAAAATCTGGCAAGGTGGGCCCACTGTGACGTCGTGATGACGTCACAGTGGGCAGATCTGGCCGGAGCTGCCCACGGCGGCGCCGTCGCCGCCGGCGACGAACCAGCGCGAGCTGGGATGCGCGCGGGCGTGCGTCGGACACGCCTCGACGCGCGCTACCCGCAGGTGGCGGCGCCGCCGCGCTTTGGTCGCCGGAGCGGCTGGTGCGACGCGCGGACGCGGCGGCGGGCCAGTGCGACGGCGGCAACGATTCCGGCCATGACACTGCGTCCCAGCAGGCGGTTCTCGGTGAGGGGAGAGAGGGCGCGGCGGCGCATCCCGCCGTGTGAGCGGATCTGGCCTGGGAGGCGCGTAGTGGCGGCAGCGGGCGCGGCGGCCGGCGGCGAGCTCGATGCGGCGCGGGGAGAGAAGGGAGAGGGGGGCTATGCGGAATTTTTGCAGCGGAGTCCCTGGGTTTCTGAGAATTTACGTTTATGTCCCTCGCTTCGTAAAACTGGAGGTTTTGCGGTGCAATTTGTGGGCTTGTTTGTCGATTTTTGGAAATATAGTTAGTAATTAAGAAACTGTAGCCACACAAAACTGAGCCGTGCCCATTCTTCAGCTGCAGTCCTGACGCCACGGAGTCAACACGTAAAACTTCGTTTTCAATCACGCCGTGAGTCAAAAATCAAGAAAACAACCAGTCCATTCATTTCTCTCTTTAAAAATTTAACCAAAACTGCAGCAGCGAGACGCCAAAGCCACGTGCCAAATCCCAGACCCAGAGGCGAACACTATAAATTTTCGCGAAAACTTTCGTCCATGGCAGCATCGCATCCTGCCCTGATCAAGCTAACCATCAACCAGCAAGCACACACGTGTCATTACACACATAGCTCATCGTCATGCTCCACCTTTACCCGAGGATCTCGGCGAGCTCCCGCGATGGCGACAACGACAACGTCGCCGCCGGTAATCGCGCTTTGTACGGAATCGCCGCCGTCTGCGTCGCCATCTTCCTGTTCTGCGTGCTGGTTGCCACCGTCAGCGTTTGGAAGGCTTTCGCGTTCGCCGCCGCAGTCGCGCTGCTCCTCGTCGTCTTGGGAACATTCGCGCCGAGGACAACACGGGTCCGTCGGTTGACGACGGCAAGTCCGGTACTTGCTCTCACGCACTGGCGGAGCTCCAGCCACAATGTTGGGCGGGCCAGCCCAATAAAGATCACTATTTTTTTTCCTTCGTGAGCCAAATTTTCGCTATTTCTTCAGTGTTTTCGCTTGGCCTGGGCGGGCCATGGCCCAGGTTGGCGTGCACTGAGCTTCGCCACTGCTCTCACGGTCACGGCTAGAGGCCGGCCGGGAGAGCGACCCGCCGGTCCGCGGCGTGCGTCCCTGCCGACGTGCCACTGGCGTTCGTGTACGTTTGTCCACTGGAGGTAGGGAGCAGGCTATGGCGAGCTCCGTGCTGAGCCCAGTGTGCCTGGACGACGTGAGCGGCGGCGAGATGGTGCGGCAGTTGCCGTTGTGCAACCACGTCTTCCACGTGGAGTGCATCGACATGTGGCTGCAATCGCACCGGACATGCCCAGTCTGTCGGTGCATGATCTCGCCGCCGCCGACGGTGACATCGAAACCCTCCTCGGAGCCGGAAGAGGGGGCCGAGTTGTCGGTTGAGGCATTGCCACCGGTGTAGTATGGGAGTGTTTTCTACTGTACATAGGGAAAATTTGTCAGGGGACATCGTTATTTTGTGGCATTTGCTGAAAGACACCACCCGATTATGACTTTACCACGTACCATTAAAATTTGAATTAGAAAAAAGATATTGTTCAAAACTGAACGTTAGGATGGTTTTGCCAAGAAAAAACATCAAACTTTCCCTTTTCGGCCATACAGTGTGTTGTGGCAAATGAATCACAAAATTTTACCTGGCAAATTCATAATCGAGCGGTGTCTTTCAGTAAATGCCACAAAATAACGGTGTCCCGTGGCAAATTTTCCCTATTTCTTAACCAGAATTTCTTAAGGCAAAACACCATGAGAGTGTTCTCGAGCCGAAACGTTAGTAAGAATGACTATATGAGTTGGTGATTATACGTCGTCGTCCTCGCATCTCTACCTTTTTGAGTCCTCTTGCCCCGAGAAAATATCGGGTGGATATGCCTCTGGCATGATTTTCTCCTCATATCCTGTAAGGCTGCAACGGTACCCAATTTTCGTGCCATGCCCTCCCATGTTTCTTAGCCCGCCCCTTCCTCCATCATCCGGCGACAAGCATCATCCCAACTTCCCAACCCACCCTGAGGGCGTCATATAGGGTTGAATTCATCAGGCCATGAACATATGTAGGAGTTGACAAATGTTCATATTAAGTTTTAAACTTGTATTTGAACCTTTTGACGTAATGTAATTGAGCTTTGTTTCATTCGATTCTATTTATCTAATAAGTTGTCAATTTGAATTCAAATTCATGTTTATTATGAACGTGCGTCCTTGTAACTCATCTTATTTTGGTATTCTTAGGTTTAGGGAAGATATATGACGATGAAATGCATACTAATTTATTTAGAAAATATATTCACTCCGCTAGATCTCGGAATGCATGTATGGAAGATGCACAATCATCTAAGCTAATTGTCCTCGCCCTCGAGAGTAAACTGGAGTACATGGGAGGGATAGAGGGTGTTTCTTTTTTGGCTTTTTTGTAGATCTTCTGAATAGTAAAAATAAAATATATTGCGCATCTTCAAACAGTGCAATTTTAGGTTGAGTATTCTGCAGTTTCTATACAACCGTGATTTAAAACGTCGGCCACTTCACGGTTCCATTGCTTTTTCTTTTTTATTCTAGTACTAGTAGTACATATTAACAGGACATATACTCTGAAGTGCGGAAAACAACTTGGCAAAAAACTAGAATGAACAGATTTGCCACACAACTAAAAACTGAGAGGATTTCAAAAAAAAAAAAACTGAGAGCAATATCTATCATTTCAAAAAGGACTGCAATCTCCTCCCACTTTATTAGTTGCCACAGTACACAATATAACCGAAATCAGCGAAAGTTGTGAAACATATATGGTGACATGAAAAGCAGCAGGATCACACCCATGCATTCAGATCCAGTAGGACGTCACTTGCATGTACTGGGTTGTTGCCGGGAGGAGAAGGAACCCAGAGGTGAAGCCGTCAGGGAATGGCGGCGGCCGCTGGCCCCGCCGCCCCAGGCTGGCAACAATCGGGGTGGTTGAGGCAGCACGCCGACTCCACGTTCAGATGCCTGCCCTGCACCTTGGCCGACGCGGCCATCATCAAGAACAGGCAGACCTGCACGAGGAGAAAAACAAGGAAGGCACGGAGGTTGCCGATCGTCATCATCTTCTTCTGAGATGTATTTTTTGGCTAGGAGCGAACGCGAGAGGGAACTTCTTCTGAGATGTATTTTTGTTTTTGTCAGACCTGGTAGAAATCCCTTTATATAGAGCCATGGATGCACGGGGATTTCGTTTATCCATGTTAATTTCGGGAAATAAACATGAGCTCCCCACTGGATACAGGGGAGGACAGCTCATGATTTATTGACTTCTTCTTTTGAAGGCTTTTATTACAGTATGTTATTGTGGTATGTTGTGTGTTCTCTCAGGTTGTGAGTTCAAGTCCATGTACTGCACCAAATATTTAAGGGCTGCAGTTATATTCTAAGGGCTGCAGTTATCTTCTGGATAGGCGGGACGTTTTTTTTGATAAAGGGGTTTTATTACTTAAGAGTTTTAAGCATTACATCCAACCTCTGCATATCAGAGATGCACACAGCCACAAAATCACGAGTCCACGAGTAAGCAAAACTGAAAATAAAAAGGCGGATTACATATCAAACTGAGAAATTGTAACGTCGCCTAAGCCGTGGGTAGGTCGATCCGGAGTCTATGCTGCCATCCATGCCTGGAGAGTAGCTCCCTGTCCGCTGCCTCCAATCGAAACGCCACCTCCAGAAACAAATCTCGGTGCTCCACACGCTGCAGGGCCGACCAAGCTAGTAGCGTTGTTGTACACCGATAAATAACCTGCATAAGAGAAGCATTTTTATCATTAAAAACCTTGTCATTTCTACATAGCCACAGCGACCAAATAACAGCAATCGCTCCCATCCTACTAAATAGTTTAAACCTAGGATCAACCCCGTTTAACCAGTTGCCAAAAATGTTTGCAACCGAGTTTGGAGGATGTAAGGTAGAACCTATCTGGATGGCTGACCATATAGACCGAGCAAACTCGCACTGAAAGAATAAGTGATTAATAGTCTCGTCATGTTGACAGAAGACGCACTTTTTACTTCCATGCCAATTGCGTTTGGCAAGGTTGTCTTTCGTAAGAATAACCCCTCGACGAAGATATCACGCAAACACTTTAGTTTTTAGCGGGATCTTCATCTTCCAAATTTTATTATGATTTTTACTATCGGATAGGGTTTCTGGAAAGATTAGGGCTCTATACAAGGAATCTACCGAGAATTTACCATTCTTCGTAAGTTTCCATTGAAATTTATCTGGACCTTCCGACAGATGGATGGCATCCAATCGAATGAGCAAAGCATTCCAAGATGCTTGTCTTATTCCAAGTAAACTTCGCATGAACGAAACATTTGGTGGGGAGGAACCCAACACCTTAGCAATCGTGTCACTCTTGTTTCGTACAATCGCATAGAGAGCCGGATATTGTTCTCTGAGAGTGGATTGGCCAAGCCATATATCCTCCCAGAATCGAATTTCCGAGCCATCCCTAATTGAGAAAGAACCATGTGGGAAAAATACTGTTTGGTAGCCATGAGACCAGCCCAGAAATGAGAATCACCAGGTTTCCAAATAACCTGAGAAACTGCTTGATTTCCAACATACTTTCTCCTAAGGAGGGTTTGCCAAGCT
This sequence comes from Poa pratensis, assembly GCA_947311845.1. Classification (NCBI taxonomy): domain Eukaryota; kingdom Viridiplantae; phylum Streptophyta; class Magnoliopsida; order Poales; family Poaceae; genus Poa; species Poa pratensis. Next base: position 75,215,502 of record CAMZMU010000085.1, read on the forward strand.
CCATCTTCAGAAAGAAGCTCGAAGAGCCATTTACCTAGCAGAGCTCGGTTCTTGACCCCAAGGTCATGAACTCCGAGCCCTCCTTGGTCTTTAGGGCAGCAAACCACACTCCACTTAGTCAGCCGATATTTTTCCTTCTCACAATCCCCTTGCCAAAAGATTCTAGACCGGAAATAATCTAATCGTTTTAAGACTCCTTTGGGTAGCTGGAAGAAGGAAATCATGTACAACACCATGTTCGTTAGTACCGAATTTATGTGAACCAATCTTCCGCCAAGGGATAGGAGTTTGCTTTTCCAGCTACTTAAACGTAATTGAAGTCTTTCCTCCACCTTTTTCCACTCAGCATTTGTGAGTCTCCGATAATGGATCGGAATACCCAAATAGTTGATGGGAAAATGACCTTGCTCGCAGCCGAAAAGCTCAGCGTACAAGGCGGCGTTTTCTTGAGCCTCGCCAAAGCAAAACAATTCACTCTTATGAAAATTAATCTTGAGACCCGAAAGTTGTTCAAAGGCTGACAAGATCAGCTTTAAGTTCTGAGCCTTTTCGATATCATGTTCCATAAAAAGGATTGTGTCATCGGCATATTGGAGGATCGATAAACCACCATCGACAAGGTGGGTTATCACCCCTTCAATTTGGCCCTCAGATTTGGCACGTTCTATCAAGATGGCCAGCATATCGGCCACTATATTAAATAGTATTGGCGAGAGCGGGTCACCTTGTCTGAGACCTTTTTTCGTTTGAAAGTATTTGCCAGTGTCATCATTGACCTTAATGGCAACACTTCCTCCCGAGACAAAGTTATCAATTAACGCACACCACTCCTCAGAGAAACCTTTCATTCTAAGGGTCTGTTGAAGGAAAGACCATTTGACTTTATCATAGGCTTTCTCAAAGTCTATTTTAAGAATTACCCCGTTCAGCTTTTTCCTATGTAGCTCGTGAACTGTTTCATGTAGGATCGCAACACCATCGAGAATGTTGCGGCCTTGCATAAAAGTTGTCTGAGACGGACGAACCACATGATCTGCCACACTATTTAGTCGAATCGTCGCTGCTTTGGTGAATATTTTAAAGCTAACGTTAAGAAGGCATATGGGTCTGAATTGTTGGATCCTTTCTGCCTCATTAACCTTAGGTAGTAAAATTATCTCACCAAAATTGAGCCGAAACAACTCTAGTTATCCAACGTGAAGACAAGCAAACAGTTGCATTAGATCAGGCTTGATGACGTCCCAAAAGTTCTGGTAGAACTCGGCTGGGAAACCATCAGCCCGGGAGCTGAATTATGTTTCATTTGGAAAATCGCCATTCTCACTTCATCCTCTGAGTAGGGTTTAATGAGAAGACCATTTTCCTCTACTGAAACCTGGGGTATATCCTCTGTCCGAGACTCATCCAAAGAGAAGTTTCCTTCCTCTGGAGCCCCGAACAGGCCTTTATAGTAATTTGTAATGTACGATTTTAGTTGTTCATGGCCCTCAATCGTCCCCTTATCCTGTACTAGAGAGTGAATACGTTTTTTCCTATGTCTGCCATTGGCAATACTATGGAAATAAAGGGTATTCGCATCCCCTTCTAGAATGAATTGGGCTTTGGAACGTTGATACCATTTTAACTCCTCCTCACGCAGTAGTTTTGCTATCCGTGTGTTTGATTGGCTCTTCAGCTCAATCTCCTGCTCGGATAGTAACCGAACTTCTGCTAATGCTTCAAGAGCATCAATAATCGAGGAAAGTCGTACTTTCTCTTTCTTAAGTAAACCGGTAGTATGGCGAGCCCAACCCACGAGGTGCTTGCGTAAAGCACGAATCTTGTTGTTCCATCGTTGGATAGGCGAATCACCCGCTACTGGTCTTTCCCAAATTCTCTTAACCATCTCATGGAAACCCTCTCGGTGCAGCCACCCAAGTTCAAACTTGAATCTTGGCTTACACTGTGGTCTAGGATTTCCAGTGGTCAGTAGAATGGGAGCATGGTCTGACAGTCCCTCAATACGTTCTAGAGCACGTACCGACACTAAAGGGAATTTAGATTCCCAATTCGTATCCATCAGTACGCGGTCTAGTTTTTCGTATGTAGGTTCCGGGAGAGAATTAGCCCAAGTGAATTGTCTCCCCACCATTGTGATCTCTCGTAAATTCAAGCTGTCAATGACAACATTGAATAAAAGAGGCCAACGGTTGTCGAACCGGCCCTTACTCTTCTCAAACGGAAAACGTAGCAAATTGAAATCCCCTCCAATGATTAGAGGGTGTGGGTTATCTTTTGCCAAGTTTACCATTTCACAGAGGAAAGAGGTCTTCGCCACCTCCTGGGTTGGCCCATACACGGCAACAAGACTCCAAATGAAGTTGTCTGATTTATTACGAATGTGCATTTTGATATGAAAATCACCATCCGTAACATCCAACACTTCCATGGTATCAGTCCTGGTACCAAGTAAAATGCCTCCAGAGCGGCCATGAGGGGACGTGAATACCATTCAAACTCTATACCGTCTGAAATACGGTTCAAGAGCGATTGCGAAAACTCACGTCTACCCGTCTCTGAAATAGCCAAGAAATCCAAATTATGGTCCCGAATAGAGCCAGCAAAGTGCAAATGTTTAGCCAAGTCACCAAGACCTCTGCTATTTGCAAACATGCCATTCATCGGGAAACCTTGGGGGATTTGGATAACTTGGGGGATTGGCCTATCTAAATTCCCTTTAGATAGGCGGGATGTACCGCTTCGTACCTCTTCGTCTCTAACGACAAGAGAGGCGATCGGATCTCATCGTCTTCCATCGGCGCCGCCGTTGGTCTGCCTCACCTCTGTGGTCTCGTCGGCGGGTGGGCTTCATTTTTCTGATTTTCGTGTCCAGGTTTGATGGGGCGGCGCTCTGTTGGTGGCGGCGCCGCTTCTTGCAATAATGATTCCTCGGTTTCAGCCCCAACTCGGCGGTGACGTCGAGAAGCTCGTGGGAGTGGTGTGGTTCTCGAGTACTTCTTCTGGCGATGGCGATCTCCAGATCGTCATGGAGCTTCATCGGCGGTTCATCCTTCTTCTTCGGCTCTGGGACGGATGTGGTCTTTTTGACCCGTTCGGCGACTTCCCGTCCGCAATCAACAACGTCAGGCTGGCTCTGGGAGGAGCGGCAGCGGCGGCGCGCCGTCGACACGGTCTGGAGGTTGAAGATGAAGGGCATGTCAAAGATCTCGTTGTAATTTTCGTTTTCGTTGAGGTGTTTTGTACTGTTCGGTGTTTCTTTTAATGCCAGTGTCCTTTTCGCAAAAAAAAAGCAGTGCACTGGCGGTCTGGCACCGCGCGGATACATCAAGTACTACCAAATCGATACAAGTACAAATGGACACATGAGGTTGACCATGATAAATTCCAAAAAAAAGAGGGATTAGCATCAATCTCTCCTCTTTACACTCCAGTTGTGGGGCAATTTCTGTTGTGGGTGAATCTCCACTAAAAGAAAAAAATTGACCGGAAAGGTGTAACATCGATTTTTTTCTAAATTTTGGAATGTTTAATTAATTGAATAAATGTCTGATATTTTGAAGCATTTAAAACTTATTGAGGACTTGTCTAAACTTTCGAAAACTTGATTCAAACCTATTAACAGTGGATTAATATGACTATCCAAAACATAAATCTGTTTGGAAAGTTTTAACATATTTAACTTGTGAATTTGATTCTATCTGTATTGTGGTTGTATTGATATTTTTTCAAACATGTTTAAATAAATTAAGAGAGGGAATAATATGACTATCCCAAATATAATAAACATGTTGGAATAAATATTCTATATGGGTGTTCTATGAATTTTAATGCTATATTGTAAATCCGTTTCCAAAATGAGGAATAGAAATAGAGAGAAGAGAATAATAAGAAATTGTCAATATAATACTTTGACAATGATTTCAATATACCACATATGCATATTTGGATTTCTAAAAAAATAATAGGATTTAATGAATCCTAAATCAATTTTAGGGATTTATTAAATAGCTATATGCAGTTTCATAAATAAAATGATTTTATAAAACTAAACTTGGGTGCAAAGTATAATTACTACCTTATAAGTACTTTTTATTCTAATTTTTACTTGGAGTTTTCAAAAAGGATTTGGCAAATATATATATGTATATGACACAATAATTTTCCTATAATCATTACTATTTTTTTGAGAGAATCCTATAATTACTATAAAAAATGAGCGAACCTATAATTACTAAATAGAAAAGCAATTTGGAATTCCTGATTATGGGCCGAATTCAGCGCATCTCTCTCCTCTCTCTTTTCCCAATTCCCACTCCCTCCACCAAAATAGCCCATATTCCTTTCTTTCTTTTCTTTCTTTTCCTCTTTTTCTCTTGGGCCGCATCCCTCTAGGTCATCTGGCCAGCCGGACCTAGCCGCTTGTGCTCATCTTCCTCCTCCACATACACGGAGTAATTGTGCTATTTGCGGTAATGAAGATTCATGGCACCACTCACTAGTGCAGTGCAACATGGTAAAGTGTGTATGCGCTCTTGCATCAGAGGAGATAACTGATATGATCTGCTCCCTACAGGAACCTCATGCGAAAGCGTGGTTGGCTACAGTTTTCAACAGTCTGAATCAAGAAGGAACAACCAGAGTGGTTGTTACCCCGTGGGCAATTTGGCATGTTCGTCGGAAAGCTATTCACGAGGGCATTTTCCAAAGTCACTGTTTCATTGAAAGGTTTATATCCGATATACAGCTAGTGGAGCCGAAACCTGGGAGCAGCACGAGAAGTAGCGTTCCCGGGCCGTGGTGGATCCCTCCTCCACCGGGGATGATGAAGATCAATATCGATACAGCGACCTCAAAAAATTCCGCAACCTCAACAATTGCTGCAGTTGTCAAGAATGAACGAGGTGGCTACTTGGGGGCACCATCGGTGGTGCTGGATGGAGTCACCGATCTAGAGACGTTAGAAGCGATGGCATGCAGGGAGGGCTGTCTTTGGCCGCTGATCTGCTGTTTCACAAGTTCATACTAGCCTCGGAATGCGGTAATGCAATTCGAACCTGAAGAGAGATGGCATGGGGACCTACGTACATATTGTGAAGGAAATTCGGGCTAGGAAGGAGGGTTTCAGTGCAACTGAGTTTGTCCACGAGTGCAACTGAGTTCGTCCACGAGAGGAGAACTTCAAATGTTTATGTGCATACCTTCATATTGGTAGGCATGTGTGGTTTGGTACTCCACCCGAGGGTGCTTGTAATAACTATATAAACAGTGATCAATAAAGGTGTGGGGATCTCTCAGAAAAAAGACATACGTGTACATATTTCTCTCAAAAAAAGCATGTACACATAGAAGCTTGATCGTTACATCGCCATGGCAGTCAACCTTTCCTCTCCTCCCACCCTCCAATCTAGTGAATTTTTCTCTTATCCTGCAGCACGAAAGATGTTCAGAATTCAGTGCAGGTTTCATTCATGATTCGGTGGCTCACAAACTCTATACTACTTTGAAAGGAGACTAATCAATTAGAAAATTAGGCAATAATTTCATGATTAATTCTAGAATATTAAACATGACTACACCAGCTACTAACATGTGAAATACGAACATATTAGACGTACTAATCAACATGAACAACAGCAGCACATACGCCAACATATCCATAGCAAAACAGTTCGGAATACGCCGCACGTACCGAACGGTTGTAGAGGAAGCAGCGGTCGATGCAGACAGGTTCACCGCGTCGAGAGCAGAGGTGATGTTATTGACGATGACGTTGGTGATGACGGGTCGGAGAAGACGACGCCTGCGGAGACGATCCGCCGCAGCAGCTGGAAGACGACCCGTGGTGGAAGCGGCGAGCAGTCGCACAGAGCGCTTCCCAAAAACCTAATTCGCCCTCTCCCGTACAGGATCACAAAGGCGATTGGTTCCGGAGACCTGCTCTCCCAAACGCCGGTGCACGCCGGCGCTCGGGATGGGTAGACTATGGTGGCGGCGCAAGGCGCGAGATGTGGCAAAACCTAGATTGGTTCGATGTGACGGCGCACGCAGTGCAAGGCAATATTGTGCGGCACGGGAAACCCTAACGGGTACAACGTGGGCCCCACGTCGCACACGTCCGAGTCGGATAGCAGCCCACGATCCGGGAGCGACCCGAACTGGCAAAACTATACGCGTACGCAAAAACTCGTTTTTCCCGAACAGCAAAAATATAGGCATCGGCTCGTTCCCGCAACCCGCGGCGTGTCGTGACGAGACGGACGGACGGACGGCGGCGGAGGAGGAGGAGGAGGAGTGCGCGGAGAGAGCCTTCTGTTCTCAACTAGCACACCAAGTGTCACAACACTCCACCTTATAAGGTGGTGTTTGTCTCCTCCAACTAGCAATGTGGGACTAAACTTTAGCACCACATTGCACCTCCAAAATTCTGCCATGCACATGGGCCAATTTGAGATTTTCAGAATTGCTTATTTGGGCTGCCCAAATGGGCCCAAATTCTAACAATCCCCCACCAGATCTCAAATTCCCATTTAGAGATTTTGCCAAACCTCGTTTCTTGTTTATATACCAGTGTTTCAGCAGAGACTGTTAAGTTGAACTTCCGCCTAGAGCTTCAAGCTACATCTACCAGCAACTTGAACAATGGACGAACCTTGAATTGCAAGTTTGGTGCCAATAGACTTCACTCAAAGTCATAACCAGTACGTGGCTGCCAGTAGCCTACCCCGCGGGTGGAGCATATGCGTCATACTCCCTGGTCTCTTCATGAGCTTACTAGAGATCACCCAAATCTCATAGACTGCGACGTTTAACAGTCGGACTCATATAGGTGTGTTCTTTCAAGGTCGCTCTGTAGGATAGCACCTTTGCTACGAATAGCCAACAGAAACACATTAAGGCATATTGCCAACCTGCCTTACAGAATTTGAGAGTTATGCATCTTCCCACGGAGAGGGTTATAAATAACTCTCCTCTGTTAAACCACTAGCTTGTTCTTCCCAGGTCCTAATTCACGGGATCTCCGATCACATAGGTTGGGTTACCACTATGGTGTAACGCTCACGGGTCTCAACCCCATCTCCCTCGATGCACTATCTATCACATTACGTGATAGTCCCTTCGTAAAGGGATCTGCCAGGTTTTTGTCAGTTTGAATATAACTAACAGTTATTACTCCGGAGTTTCTCATTTTCCTGACAGACTTCAAACGTTTTAACGTGTCTTGATGACTTCGCGTTATCCTTAGCACTGTTCACTTTCATGATAACCGTTTGGTTGTCACAGTTCATAAGGATGGCCGGTAATGGTTTCTCAACCACCGGCAAGTCCATCAAGAGCTCACGCAGCCATTCTGCCTCAACAGAAGCTGTATCTAAAGCAGTAAGTTCTGCTTCCATGGTTGACCTCGTCAAAATGGTCTGTTTGCAAGACCTCCATGACACTGCGCCACCTCCAAGAATAAATGCATATCCACTTGTGGCGTAGAGCTCATCAACATCTGAGATCCAGTTCGCATCACATATCCCTCAAGCACCGCAGGGTGCCCTGAATAGTGAATCCCATAACTCATTGTACCGTTCAGATAGCGCATGACCCTTTCAAGTGCATGCCAATGATCAATACCCGGGTTAGACATGAACCTGCTCAACTTGCTCACAGCAAAAGAGATATCAGGTCTCGTCGCGCTCGCAAGGTACATGAGTGAACCGATCACTTGAGAATATCTTAATTGATCTCTCGTTTCCTTTTGTTCTTTCTGAGTGTCACACTGGGATCATAGGGTGTTGGAGAAGGCTTGCTGTCTATATACCAAAGCGGCTCAAGACCTTCTCAACATAGTGTGATTGCGTTAACGTAATCCCACTCTCATCCCTAATCAGCTTAATGTTCAGGATCACATCAGCTTGTCCCAGATCTTTCATATCAAAGCTCTTTGACAGAAAAGACTTGACCTCATTTATCACTATCATGCTTGTACCGAAAATAAGTATATCGTCAACATACAAGCATAATATAACACTATCGCCCCCACCATGGCGATAATAACACCTATCAGCCTCATTAATGGCAAAGCCTGCAGACGTTAAAGTCTGTCAAACTTCTCATGCCATTGCTTAGGTGCTTGCTTCAGCCCATACAAAGATTTTAACAATTTGCACACCTTTCTCTCTTCACCTTTTACTACAAACCCATCAGGCTGATCCATATAGATTTCCTCTTCCAACTCTCCGTTAAGGAAAGCTGTCTTTACGTCCATTTGATGAACGATAAGACCATAGGAGGCAGCCAGGGAAAGTAGTACACGAATGGTGGTGAGTCTAGCAACAGGTGAATAGGTGTCAAAGTAATCTTCGCCTTCGCGCTGGGTGTAGCCCTTGGCTACAAGCCGTGCCTTGTACTTCTCAATAGTACCATCAGGCCTTAGCTTCTTCTTGAACACCCACTTACAACCCACAGGTTTGCAACCGTAGGGTCGTTCAGATAATTCCCAAGTTCCATTAGAAAGAATCGAGTCCATCTCATTATGGACAGCTTCTTTCCAGTCATCAGCATCAGGAGATGCAAATGCCTCTGCAATGGACGTGGAGTATTGTCCACAAGGTACACAATGAAATCATCACCAAAGGATTTTTCAGTCCTCTGTCTCTTGCTCCTCTTGGGAGCTGATTCATTGTCATCCTTCTCAAGGACTTCCTCAACATGTGGTTGTTCAGAATGATCAACAGATGTACTAGGTTCAAAATATCTCAGAAGAAATTCTAGCAATGCTATGCATATCCTTCATAGGAAACATGTTCTCAAAAAATGTTGCATCACGAGATTCCAAAATAGTATCAACATGCATATCAGGTATCTCAGATTTAACCACTAAAAATCTATAGCAAATGCTCCGCTGAGCATAGCCTAGAAAGACACAATCCACTGTCTTGGTCCAAGTTTACGTTTCTTAGGAATTGGAACATTGACTTTCGCCAAACATCCCCAAGTACGAAAATAAGAAAGTGATGGTTTTCTCCCAGACCACTCCTCGTAAGGTGTCTTTCTTTATCCTTGTTAGGAACTCTATTCAGGACATGACACGAAGTCAACAAAGCCTCCCCCACCATGCCTTAGATAAACCAGCAGTGTCCAACATGGCATTCACCAAGTCGGTCAGCGTGCGGTTTTTCCTCTCGGCAACCCCGTTTGATTGGGGCGAATAGGGAGGCGTCCTCTCATGAATAATACCATGTTCCTCACAGAATTCATCAAATACGTTGGAGAAATACTCGCCACCACGATCTGACCTAAGACGTTTGATCTTTCTCTCTAATTGATTTTCTACTTCAGCTTTATAGATTTTAAAGTAGTCTAAAGCTTCATCTTTAGTGTGCAACAAATATACATAACAGAACCTAGTAGCATCATCGATTAAAGTCATGAAATATCTCTTTCACCTTTTGTCAACACGCCATTCATCTCACATAGATCCGAATGTACGAGTTCTAGAGGTGCCAAGTTTCTCTCCTCGGCTGCCTTGTGAGGCTTTCGAGGTTGCTTAGATTGCACACAGCTATGGCACTTAGAACCTTTGGCAATGGTGAAAGTAGGAATTAAACTCAAGCTGGAAAGTCTACTCATTAAACCAAAATTAACATGACATAAACGAGAGTGCCACATTAGCATCCGAATCCACACTGCCACAAATATGGTTTACTGACTTATTACAAAAATCCGATAATGAAAAGCGGAACAAGCCTCCGCACTCATACCCTTTACCAATAAATTGTCCAAACTTTGACACAACTACTTTATTGGACTCCAAGACTAATTTAAACCCATCTCTGCATAGAAGGGAGCCGCTAACGAGATTCTTGTTCATAGTAGGGACATGCTGCACGTTCCTCAGCTGCACGATCTTCCCCGAAGTAAACTTCAGATCTACCGTGCCAACACCACGAACAGAAGCATGTGATCCATTCCCCATTAAGACGAAGAATCTGCGACCTGATAAGAAGTGAACATAGAGATGTCAGCACACACATGAACATTAGCACCCGTATCAATCCACCAACATGGAGATTGAAATACTGAAAGCACATCGGTAAATTACCGTACCCATCAGCATTGCTAGCGGTCACGACGTTGACATCCTTGCGTCTTCCCTTTCTTGTCTGCACGATCTGGGCAGTCCACAGAGAAGTGTCCGGCTCTCCACAAGTGTAGCACTTTAGCTCAGATTTGTTCAGCATCTTCTTCTTCTTCTTGAAAGAAGTAGTCTTGGTAGGCATGTTGAACAGGCTTGCTCTTGCCTTGCTCTTGCCATGGTTATGGTTTTCTGCACCATGTTGGCGCTAGACTGACCTTCACCACCTCTCTCAGCAGTGTCCTTAGCCCGAGCCTTCTCCTCAACATCAAGAGACGCTATCAGGTTTTCAACCGATATCTCCTGTCTCTTGTGTTTGAGAGCGTGGCAAAATTCCTCCATGACGAAGGTAGCTTTGCAATAATGCATCCAGCCACAAACTTGTCAGGTAGGGACACTTGAGGAGCTCGAGCTCTCTCGCAATGCACTGTATCTCATGAGCTTGTTCGACCATGCCACGGTTATTCACCATTTGTAGTCGTGAAAGCTCTCCATGATATACAGTTCACTGCCTGCATCGGTTGCACCGAACTTAGCTTTCAGTGCATCCCAGAGCTCTTTGCCGTCTTCTATGTGCATATACACATCACACAGACGAGCATCAAGAACACTCAGAACGCATCCTCGGAAAATAGTAGTGTCTCTCTTGAACTTGTTCTGAGCTTCCTCAGATATAGTTCCTCCAGGAAGACCACTACTAACTTCCCACACATTCATGGCCGACAGCCAGAGTTGGCACTTCAGCTGCCATCTCTTAAAGCCCAGACCACCGGTGAACTTTTACGGTTTCATTGCATCGGTATAACCAGCCATATTTAAATCACGAAATTGCCTACATTTAGGTTTTTGGATTGTTGGACAATTAGGCAATAATTTCATGATTAATTCAGAATATTAAACATGACTACACCAGCTACTAACATGTGAAATACGAACATACTAGACGTACTAATCAACATGAACAGCAGCAGCACATACGCCAACATATCCATAGCAAAACAGTTCGGAATACGCCGCACGTACCGAACGGTTGTAGAGGAAGCAGCGGTCGATGTAGACAGGTTCACCGCGTCGAGAGCAGAGGTGATGTTGTTGACGATGAAGTTGGTGATGACGGGTCGGAGAAGACGACGCCTGCGGAGACGATCCGCCGCAGCAGCTGGAAGACGACCCGTGGTGGAAGCGGCGTCGCGCAGAGCGCTTCCCAAAAACCTAATTCGCCCTCTCCCGTACAGGATCAGAAAGGCGATTGGTTCCGGAGACCTGCTCTCCCAACGCCGGTGCACGCCGGCGCTAGGGATCGGGTAGACTATGGTGGCGGCGCAAGGCGCGAGATGTGGCAAAACCTAAATTGGTTCGATGTGACGGCGCACGCAGTGCAAGGAAATATATTGTGCGGCTCGGGAAACCCTAACGGGTACAACGTGGGCCACCCACGTCGCACACGTCGAGTCGGATAGCAGCCCACGATCCGGGAGCGACCCGAACTGGCAAAACTATACGCGTACGCAAAAACTCGTTTTTCCCGAACAGCAAAAATATAGGCATCGGCTTGGCTCATTCCCGCAACCCACGGCGTGTCATGACGAGACGGACGGACGGACGGGCGACGGCGGAGGAGGAGGAGGAGTGCGCGGGAGAGAGCCTTCTTTTCTCAACTAGCACACCAAGTGTCACAACACTCCACCTTATAAGGTGGTGTTTGTCTCCTCCAACTAGCAATGTGGGACTAAACTTTAGCACCACATTGCACCTCTAAAATTCTGCCATGCACATGGGCACATGGGCCAAATTTGAGATTTTTCAGAATTGCTTATTTGGGCTGCCTATTAATGGGCCCAAATTCGAACATAATCTTGCTCTACGTACTTGCAGATGGAGCGTTGCCTCGTCTAATATGGACTGAGATCTAGTGATATTATGAAGCAATGTAATCACGTAATTTTGCCTATGTATCTTCTTTTGGTCAAGATTCAACGGACAAATTTGACCTAAAATTGAACTCAAATTAGAAAATTTTAAAAAAATTATACTCCCACCGAAATGTAGGGTGTATAGTTTTTAGAGAAAAAAAAATCAACAATACAGGGTATATTGCGATTTATGGGTAATTTACCCATGCACAAATGAGTCCCAACCTAGAACGGAGTTTTTTTTTAATGATTACTGTAGGGGAGTCCCCACGGCTTTATTGCAAAGACCAAAAAATATGTACATGAAAAGCCAAGAAAAGGAAATTACAGAAGGATACTAAACCATAATTCTAAGAGAGGTATGATGTCTACACACGCTTCTATTTTTGTAGAAAGTGTTGGACCTCCAAGTGCAGAGTTTTGTAGGACAGCAGCAAATTTCGCTTAAGTGGGTAACCCAAGGTTTATCAAACTCAGGGAGGTAGAGGTTGAATGTTTCTCTCTCAACCAACCCTGCAATTAAAATACAAGAAGTCTCTTGTGTCCCCAACACACCTAATACAATTGTCAGTTGTATAGGTGCAGTAGTTCAGCGAAGAGATAGTAAAATGCAAGTGATATGGATGGTAACAAGCGGTATTTGTAATCTGTAATAATGGCAGCAAGCAAACATGCAACAAAAGTGACTAAAAACGGTGTTCCGACGATGAAACAAGGCCTAGGATCATACTTTCACTAGTGGACTCTCTCAACAATATTACCACAATTAAACACATGCATGATACTTCCTCTTCAACATGTAAATTAGATGCTACTCGGAACTGTTCTTCCACTGGATAAGAAACACCATGACCACCGCGTAGGGCTACAAAGCACACCTTAAAGTTCGAACACCACAATTACTGCGTAGGTCTATCACACCATAAAGTCCAAACACCACAATTTTATAGTGACATCTAACACCATAGAGTCACACACGCCACCCGCACTGTCACCATGGTTGGTTTTGTGTTGTCAACAATGACTCCGGAAATTATACTACATAAATAAACCGAGTATCATATCCATTACATAATGAAGAGGAAACAACATATACGAATTCAACTAGATTAACAATGCTCATGATCACACAAAGATCACACCATGGGAGAGAGAGATAAACACATAGCTACCGGCATGAGTCCTCAGCCCCGATGAAGAACTACTCCCTCCTCATCGTGGGAGGTAGCAACGGCGATGAAGATGACTCCGGGGCAATTCCCAATCCCGGCAGGGTGCCGGAACAGGAACTTCTGTCCCCCGAATTAGGGTTTTTGGTGGCGGCGGAGCTTTGGAGCTTTTCTGGAGAAATCCTTCGGGGGTCTTCGTTTTTAGGTCAGAAGGGTTTTTATAGGCGGAGAGGCGACGCGAGGCGGCGGAGGAGGCCTCTAGACGCCCCCCCCCCCGGCGCGGCCTAGGGTTTTCCCGAGCCCAGGCAACTTTTGGGGCCTGTGTGGGTCGCGTCCGAACACCGATTGGGACGAATTTTGTCTAGATCGATTGACGGAAAATTCCCTGCAACTTTCACGGTTAGACTTTTTCAATTAGACGTCGTCTTCGGGTCGGTTTGGGGACATCTTTCGGAAAACAGAATTCACGAAATCAGAGTCCACCTCCAACAAGGCTCCTTTTGCGTTCTTGTCAATTTCCAAGTAATTCCTACGCATCAAAGTGTAAAACAAGTGCATTGTGCACTTTTGCAACTATTAATAGGTTAGTCCAATAAATGTATAAAATGATATAAAACTATAATAGAAACATGTAGCATTTGATATAAAACAAGCATGTAACATCAAAAATTATAGATACGTTTGAGACGTATCAAGGTAGAACAGAGGCCTTCAACCTGTGATTAAGCCAGGTCATATCACAAACAAAGCCAACCTTCCAAGCTCTAAAGGATGACCTCCCATCCTTAAATCCATGCAGTCCTTTGATTCCAAATATTCCAGCAAGCCAATATTACAATCTCTTGAAAACAAGGCCGAGCCAGAGAAGGACTTACTCGCATGGATCAAACAATCAAAAATCGAAGCATTGGACCATTCAATCTGCAGGTAGTTCCAAACCCTAGCACTGAATTTACAATTGAAGAACAGATGACTCCAGTCCTCAAAAACATGTGCCTAAGCACACAATTATTATCCTCTGTCACCTGCCTAGTTCCTTCTCAACACCACATCCTTTGTGTTCAATCTGCCATGCGGGATTAGCGTGGCAAAAACTTTATGCTTAGACATACATTTGGATTTCCAGATCCATTTAGAGGGCCCAATACTTGGCATCTGATTTGACGGATTGTTTTCAATTTGTGACTATTAGGGACTCTTCTCTCCCGATTTTTTTTACACGGCAAATGATTCCACGTAAACCAAATTCCCATGTCTTAATATTTGTGAGAGAAAACTATACACCCTACATTAAGAAATGGATGGAGTGATGGCAAAGTTGTTGCCTCGCTAATGCCGCATGACTTATTGAACACAAAGGATGTGGTGTTGAGAAGGAACTGGCAGGTGACAGAGGATAATAATTGTGTGATTAGGCACATGTTCTTGAGTCAGCACATAGCACAATCGATCACAAAACCTAACCTCCTCATCCCGTCCTCGTGCATCATCGCTGCGCCGTACATGGGCGCCCCCGCCTCCTCTTCTCCGGTCCTCCCTCTGACCCCTCCCCTTCCGCCGCCGGCGGTGGTGACGCCGTGGCATATCCCAGGCGGTTCGGCGCCGACGGCCCTTCCCTCGCCTGCTGGTGTTGGAGCTCGCGGCGGTGGGCCGATTTCTGATCCCACAACAGTGATGGCAGGGCAACGGCGGTCGGGGTGTGTCCGTGGGTCTGCTGTCGCATTAGCAGGTGGTGGCGGTGTTGGGTGGCGGCCTACGGTCGCCGTTCAACCTCCGGCATCTTCTGGTCGGTCTCGGCTTGTGGTGGCGCTCCAGAATTTGCACCGCATCAAGAGGGAGCCCGGGCGGCGTCTCTGGGCTTGGCGGTGGTGATCGTCTTCTCCGTCGAAGGTGGTCGGCCTGAGGCTGGGTTGTCAGATCACGAGATCTGTCATCTAGTCCCGGAGTCCTGCTGGAGGTTGACTCAAGGCGTGGGGGCATGTTAGCCTTGCGAATAAAGGTGGTGTCCGTGGTCCTTGGGCACTCCTCGCGTCAAGACGAAGATTTGCCTCACGCCTGTCCTCTTTGATCTGGCCGGACTGTCGGGTTCCGGAAGGCTCCGCCGGCGATCTCGCATGGACGTGTATGTCTAGAGACTGCTGGATCGGATGGGATTCGGTCGCGCCGGAGGGAGCGGCGCGAAGCTCTGCTTCTCTTGCCATGGGCAAATCCATGATGAAATCAGAGGCGGAGAATGTCATGGAAGTCGAAATTGGAGGACTAGTAATGGTGATTGGAGTCTTTGCGGCGATGAGGACCTTGCTTTGAGTTTCTGAAATCGTAGCAGTGGTATGTAAGTGGGGACGACAACACCGGTGAAGTTCAAAGTCTTACCTTTCAGGGTGAAAATCCAAGGTCTGGCCTTAATTGGTTGTGTCTCGCAGTGGCCTTGTTGAAGACATTGTTTTGAGAGCGGGGACTATCTGCAGGGTGAAAACCTAAGATCTTCGATCGGATAATGACGATGCTTGTGCACGGTTTCCTTCTTGAAGGCGTTACTTTCTGAGAACTTGGACATCAGGTATTGTCTTGGTGGTGTTTGTGCTGCTGCAGCTCTGTAGTGGACTTTCCTTTTTTAGCAGCTTCTTCTTTTTTCGGCTGTGTGTATATGTAATACCATTTGGTTATTGCATTGTTAAGGCTGGGAGTAATTGGTATCTTCACGATATTAAAATATACTCTTTATCAGAAGAAATGGATCGAGTAGTAAATATTATATTTTTCGTTGTGTGTTCCGAAAAGGTATGGCTTCCTTTGGATAAATGGTTTGTCATTAAATAGCTTTTCATCTTATGAGATTAAACGAATGACCAAAACTTTCACAGAATATTCCACGATTTTGATTTTTCCCGAAGATTTTGAAATTTAACTTCAAATTTTGGGTCAAACTTGATCCGTTGGATCACAGTCCTTCTAAGAGCATCTCTAGCAGAACCCGCAAAAGGGGCAAACCCGCATAATAACAGCCCGATGCGGATTGAAAACCGCAAAAAGGCGGAGAACAGAATCCGCAAATTTGCCCAACCCGCAAAAGATTTTGCAGGCCCCCGTGAATCCGCGCCTCCGAACCGTGAATTCACAGATTTTGTGGCCAAACCGAAGGTGGCCTGTAAACCGTGCGAGGCGTTAGCGGGCTGAACATTCAGCACCCGCCGGTGACGTTCAGCCACAGAACTCGCCGGAATCCGACCGTTCTTCGCCAAACTCGCCGAAAACTGGAGCCCCAGCTGCAGCACCTGCTCGCCGGCCCCGAGGGCTCAACGACGACTCGGCCCTTGGCTGCACGGTCGTCTCCCGGCGGAGGTGCTCGCCGTCGTCGCCGCACGCGCTCGACCTCTCCAAACTGCGGCTCCACTGGCAAGCGTCGACCGGCGGACAACAGTGCAGGAGCGGCCCAACGAGCACCCTTGACCTCGTGGCGATGGCGGCGCGGCCAGCCGGGCGCGGTCTCCCGACGCCGGCGCGGCGAACTGAGGGAGCGGTGGAAGCTCGAGGGAGGGGGCTGCCCGCCGGCCACCCTTGAACTCGGGAGGGGGCTGCGCGCCGGCCACCCTTGAACTCGAGTTAGGGGGCTGCCCGCCGGCCGCGCCCGTGATGGTGGCCGGGATTCGGCACCGGAGGAAGGTAGGACGGAGGCCGCGCGAGGGGGAGGTGGTCGGGAGGCAGGCGGCGTTCGTGATGGTCGCCGGGAGGCGGCGCCGGAGGAAGGTAGAGTGAGGCGACGGAGAGAGGTAGAGGGAGGCGACGGAGCAGCGGTTTGCTCGTGGCCAGAGCTGGAAGAAGATAAGGTTGCTAATAAAAAAAGATATGGAATATTCCAGGGAATATTCCTTTTTACAGTTTGTGTATACGGTTTCTGTTCTGCGCGGCGTCGTTTTGAGCCAAAAAACACGCGTTTTGCGACCCTCAAAACTGCTTTGCGGGTTCGTATTTTGCAGGCTCGGCTAGAGATGCTCTAATATACCTGGAAGTACGTGCTGTCTCAATCATATCGTTTGGTGAGTATATCTTAGAACTTCTCGAAGATTTACTATTGGATTTTCACGTCAAAAAAATTATATTGGATTTTCAGTCTACACACACGAGACTCTTCATCACAACTGGCGGGCAACGAGAAGCAGTCATTCGCTTTCGGGGCAATTGATGATAACCCCCTAGTTCGCGCGCCTTCTATCATATGCCTCCCGCCCCACATGTCAGTGACACAAGGAGGGCATATGATAAAAGGCGCGCGAACTGTGGGGGTTATCGTAGATTTTGCCTTCGCTTTCGCCGTCGCAGGCGAAGCAACCATGTGGATTCAACCGAAGCTATTCATCGATTCAACCAAAGAACCTTCCAAGTTCCAACTTATAATACCGGAATTCTTCTCACGCACGCGCCCACTGACCACAATCAGACGTCAAAGTCCCTCTTTATAAAATCGCCGTTCCGTTCCACCACGCGCGCACGGAACGGCCCCACGGCGTAACCCATCCCTCTTCGGTTCCCTCTTCCTTTCGAGATCTACTAGCTTCGATCGGCTCTGTTCTTGCGCCATGCCGGCAGCCGTGACCCGCCCACCGCCTCCACCGGGCTTCTTCTCCTTTCTCAAGCACGGCGTCCTCCTCCCGGCGCGCCACGGCGGGCTCTTCCTGCCGCTCCTCGCCCTCACCGCCGCCCTCGCCGCGGGGCTCCTCCTTGCCAACTCCCTCGCCGTGCAGCCCCTCGCCGCTGCCGTGCTCCTCGACGCCGACGCCATCAGCCGCGCACACCCGGCCAGCGCGGCATACACAGGCCTCGTCAAGACACTCAGGAGGGACATCAGGCGTCTCCTACTCGAAGCCGGCGCGTGCCTCCTCGCCGCCGTGGTTCTTGGCTCGGCGATCAAGATAGCCACCGTCTTCGCCGCAGTCACCGCGTACTCCGGCACCGAGCGCCCCACCGTGTTCGCCGTGTTAGGCAGAGCCAAGGCCAACCTCTTGGGCCCCGTCTTGACCATCGCCTTCGGATACGTCCTCGAGGTCGCCTGCGCCGCCGCCATCCTCGCCCTCGCGCTGCTCACCGTCTACCTCCTGGAATACTCCCTGCTGCTCCTCTTCCTCGACGCTCTGCTTGTCCTCCTCGCGTCGCTCTTCCTCGTCTACCTCACCGTCGTCTGCGCGGTGGCGGTCGTCGTTTCGGCGGCGGAGCCCGAGCGGCGCGGCGCTGCCGCGGTGTCCCGCGCGTGGAGGCTCATGCAGGGGAAAAACTCGCAGGCCGCGCTCTACGTCGTGGCCACGTGCGCGCTTGGCGCCGCGGTCTCGCCGGTGTACACGCTAGCGCTTAGGTGGTGGCCGCGGAGCGCGGGGAGCGGGTTGGCCGCTGGCGTCGCGTACGTTGTCCTGCTCGGCGCCGTGGAGGTGTTCTCCGTCGCGGCGGTCACGGCCTACTACTTCGAGTGCAGGGACCGCAAGGAAGAGGAAGAGGAGATTGCAGGTTACAGATACGCCAAGCTGCCCAATGGAGACGAAGCAAATATTTGATCACCTTTTTCTTTTTTGACGAAAATATTGATCACCTTATTTTTTCATTGTCAATACTGTAATTTGGAGTACTACGTTACGATTTTGTAGCAAAGAAATACTCCCTCTGTCCCAAAATAACTGTCTTAGATTTATCAAAAAATAGATGTATCTAGACATGAAACAAGTATAGATACATTCACTTTTGTACAACTATGAGACACTTATTTTGGGACGGAGGGAGTACTACTACTAACAGAGAATACACAGAAAGAGCATGGCATGCGACTTTATGAGTGCAATTCCTTATATATAGGCCATGCATAGCTGATACTGCACGAAATCGTTTTCGCGTTCTTGAAAAGCAAACACATTTGTCCTCCCAAAAAATAAGGCCCATCCAACTGAAATTTCCACGAAGTTGCAAAATGCTGTAAACTTTCTTTTACCTCACTATAAAGAAAAATCATTACCTAGTCCATCACCCATAATACTACACGGTACTACCGAATAAAGAAGTCGTTGCCACTTCATTGTCACTTTCAAATCCACCGGCTCCAAATAGCTAATGAATCCGTTGAGACAAGATAATAATGATATCTTGGCATTGACATTGACAGGAAGGTGTGGCTCGTGGCTGGTATATCCATTGCAACGGCGAGGAGGAAGGGAAGAATCCAATACGCTGAATGTCTTTGAGACCATCGATAGTTTTGAGAGACTGTCAAAGTAAGGCAGCTCGAGGCAGCAGGAATATTTCCTCGTGGAGCAAAGCATATGATTCTACGACGCGCGCATCGCTATCTCGGCCGCCACCACGTCGAGATTATAAAGATGATACTTACAACCTCTTTTGCTTTGCTGGTGAGATTAGCTTGAATGACTCGGCCCAACTTTTAGCTTTCCATCCCCACCCAACTCTGCCACGCCCACTTCCCACCCGAGGATAAGGGCTTTTTTGGGATCGTTGGATTAGACAACACATTAATTCACACAGAAAAATTATAAGCTTGTAAGTGTAGAACAGAGGATTATTAAACACAAGAAAGCTGCAAAAAATTTCGTTAGGATAAAACACGGGGAAATATAGAAAAGTGTCCTGATCTACGCACTTAACTCTAAAAAGATATTCGAGTGGATGTTCAAATTTGTGAGGCGTAGAAATCCAATCCATAGGATTTTGATTCGGTTGAACCAAAGGCATTCCCTCCAAAATTTCCCAAGGACATAAATCTTTTCAAATTCCTACGATCCAAGAGGTCTTAGATAGTTCAAAAGCCGGTGCGGGTTAACATTTCGTCACTGGTTTATGCTGCTCGATGCGAAGTGTAAGTTTACTATTATTAAAGTCGAATCTAGTGATGCCTGGGGCATGCCTATGACAGTAGATGGATTGGTTGGATCAACTCAATCTTTGCTACTGGTACTTCTTCTGTGGTGTACCTGGAAAGAAATTCTCATGTCGGAGAGGTGTTCGTCAAGTCGATCCTCTCTCGCCAATCCTTTTTGTAGAAGGAGCTGACCTTTTACAGACCATGATCAATAATCTTGCCGTTGATAGTTTAATGACTCCACCGCTACCCATCCCCAATTCGGACTTCCCAATTGTTCAGTATGCCGACGACACTTTGTTGATCCTTGAAGCTTGTCCAGCATAATTGCGTAACCTTCGTAACAGCCTGACTCAGTTTACTGCTGCTCTGCCACTGGCCTATCGGTGAACTGCGCCAAATCATGCATGATGGCTCTGAATGTGGACATTGCCTGGCTTAATGACCTTGCAAATGTCTTTGGTTGTGCTACCGACTCTCTCCCAATAGCCTATCTAGGACTTCCGCTTGGTACCACAAGACCCACTATGTGCTCGCTTAAGCTACCCAAGGGCTTCATTAAAAAAATTGATCGTGCCCGATGACATGGCATGTGGGCTAAAGAGGTGGACTCTAGTTCCACTCAGTCTCTTGCAGCTTGGCATTTGGTCTGCAGACCCAAAAACCGTGAGGGTTTGGGAGTTACAAACCTTGAGATTCACAACAAGGCACTGCTCATGAAACACCTCCACAAATTCTACAGCCGAGCCGACATTCCTTGGGTTCATTTTGTTTGGTCATTGTATGATCAAGCTCCGCCACATGCGCAGTCTCGGAGAGGATCCTTTTGGTGGAAAGATTTATTCAGTCTTATTGATATATACCGAAGCATCACAAGAGCTGACATACATAGTGGTCCCATCACTCTTTTGGATGTGTGCATCTCTTAAATGCAGAGGCTGGGAATCCGCACCCCTTCATCTTTAAAAAAAAAATTGGAAGGACTTCAGGCACGGTGACAACCTGCTTTATGATAAATACCCACAATTCTACTCGTTTGTGCTTAACGGAGATGCATCAGCGGCTGATATGATACATTTATCTCAGCTTGGGGACGCCTTCGCTCTGCCACTCTCTGTCCAAGC
The DNA here is from genome assembly GCA_947311845.1 of Poa pratensis. Classification (NCBI taxonomy): domain Eukaryota; kingdom Viridiplantae; phylum Streptophyta; class Magnoliopsida; order Poales; family Poaceae; genus Poa; species Poa pratensis. Next base: position 75,236,684 of record CAMZMU010000085.1, read on the forward strand.
ATTCTATCAATATGAGCATATCAGTGAGGTACTACAGAATTTTAATCGTGATGATGTTGAGCCTGACAGTCGGTCATATGTTTGGGGAGTAGTTACAACGGTGGCAAAGTTCTATGAATTTATTTTAGCCCAGGTGGAGTCTGATCCTTTTCTGAAAACCATTTGGAATTCCAGATGTTTCCCTAAACTGACAATCATCATATGACATTTTGAGGGAGGTCCACAATGCATTCTTTGTGGGCATAGAACTCTAGAGACACGAGATCACCTATTTTTTGAATGCCAATTTGCCACTCCCTGCAGGGCCTCACTTGGTTTCCTATGGAATACAAATGACATCATTACTGATAGACTTCGTTGTGCAAAAGCCAACTTCACAGGTCCATGCTTTCTGGAGATCTTTGCTTGCGCCACCTGGAACCTGTCAAAAATTCGAAATGATTTTATCTTTGAAGACCTACCGCCATCGTCTGGGAGATGGAAAATCAAATACCACCTGATCTGATCCTCCATCAACATCGTGTCAAACAGGACAGAATTCAACCCCTGCTCCGTTGGATTAGAATTTTTTACCAATTTACATCTAGTGTGCCAAAACGCCTCTATTTTGCAAACGCCCAGAACGCCAAAAAGAACATCAGACGCAATAAGGCAGGCTAAATGGATCAAGGACAAGTCACCCCTAACACCATGCAAAAAAAGTCACCCCTGACCCCGAGCTTCTTTGCGGGTGCATACAGCCTTCCAGTTGATGAGAGGATGCCCCCCCCCCCCCCCCCCACTGGGCGTTTTCAGCCTTCTAGATAAATTGTACCAATTGAAAGGTAACATGATGAGTAATGCTTTTCTGAAATAACATTTGCAAGGAGAGCATCCTGACATCAATAAAATGCATAGCACTTTGCATGTGACAACTTACAACTGACATAGAGGCGAAGAGATAACAGGAAAGACAGTATATTGTAACATAATTTAGCCTGGTGTCATCTCATGGCTTACAGATACAGGTGAAAAATGGGCGAGCAAACCAGCTGCAATATATCAAACATTACCGTCCAAATTTGTTTCTCTTCTAAAAAATTGACGCTAATCTATTTATATATGGCAACAAGATGAATGGAAATGCACATAAGATACATCATACATGTTACAAGGCAGTGAATATCAGTGACAAAATCGAACGTGGAGGTATGATACTGCAACACAGAGATCACACCATCTATCTGACCTTCTTCAAGAACTGTACCTTCTCAAACTCTGGGGCCACATAACTCTTCTCCACCTCCCATGCATGATGAGACATCAAGTTGAACGACGATTTCACCGCCTTCTCGTCAGAAACCTGCCTTGAGAAAGGTATCCGAACAGAAAATATGCCTTCCTCGGATCGAACGTGCAAGTCAAAACCCAGCCTGTCTACCCAAATCATCTTCACATCCACCGCCTATTATCATATATGGGACATTGTTAATTCTTGTGCAGCAAAACAGTTTAAAAGTTTTCTAGTAGTTGCATATGGTATCTTGGGCATCTAAATTCTAAAATGAGGTCTTCTAGAAAAAGAAAATCAGAAGTTTATTACATTGGCATATAAATTTAAGCCCCATTTAAAAACAACAAAAAATGCTATATTTCCCCCTTTAATTTACTTTTTCGGGGAAATGCAAAAACGATGTGTATCGATGCATTCATAGAAGACTGACTCATTAGAGGAACTCAGTGGTGAATCCATCTGGGTCTGGGGCCTTGCTAGGCGGCAAGCTCCTGACGACCGTCAAAACCTCCTTCAAGAATGGGCCATCGAGATCTGAGAAAGTTCTCAAAGTGCGAACCCAGGGAGTCTAGGTTCAGCGAGAACTAGCATGGCTGGGCAGAACCCAAAAGCAAGTTGAAGTGATAGTAGGCTGCTTCCACCACGGCCGTGTGGCTCCACAACACCGCGCCATCAACGACCAAGCAATGGATCACGTTCTTCTGCTTCCAGTACGACTCTACTGGTGAAAAAAACGATATCTTCGCTTCGGCTTCAGGAACCCACGTGATCCTCGCTCACTGCTGAGCCATCGTATTCTCAAGCGAGGTCAACCCGAGACAAGCATACCTGAGCCAACCCTGAAAGGCCCACCCAGCCCCAGAAAGGGGCCTCGATTCCATGGCGGCGGCAAAATGGAAGATGATCTCCCTAGCCATCATGAGTTGAAGTTTGAGAACCAACTTGCTTGTCACTCTAGCTCGTGAGCCTCCTCGGGGTCAGGGTCATCATCCACCGACACCTAGGCTTCCGCGATTACCCCTCAATACCGTCGAGCCTAGTCTAGAACTGCTCAAAACAGGAAACGTCAGAGGCAAGGGGCGCTGCGAGCAGCCTAGGAGCAGGTGGTCCAAATTGACGGCCGAGAGGCAATGCAAGATGCAAGAGATGATCATTTTCTCCTAGTTAACCATGCAAAACACCCCATTGTGTCTGACAAGGGTCGAACCGTGGGAGTGTCACCTACTTGTAGAATTCCTTAAGCTCACGGTCATTTAGGAACCGTCAGAAACGTCCCATAATGAGGTGGTGGAGGTAGCCATTACTCTTGTCCTCATCACGGTAGTTTGTGTTGAAGTCGCCAAAGATAACCCTACCCAGGGACCTTGGCGGTTAAAACGCACATCTCGCAACTCAGCAATGAAAGCGACCTTATCCGCAGGGACATAACCACGGGGTGCGAGCTGGGGCCATGGCTCCCCCCATGGTGGATTTTTTTTTTCTGAAAACCCCTTGTTAATTCTTAGATTTGAACCCTAAATTTACCCAGATTTATCTATATGGCCCCCTCCAAATTATAAAATGTGCAATTGGACCCCTTATGTTTCAATCCTGGTTCCGTCCCTACTTATCCGCCACGTCCTGCTTGGTCTGGATCCACCATCAATGGGATAACCTGAGCCGTCACACAGTTTCCCTTGCGTTGAATCGTAAGGCCCACCCATGCATGATAATATCCAATACCCCTTAGTCGGCAAGTAGAAATACCCATCAAAGTCTACGCCCAGCGCTTCCATTTCATAGTAGGGGTTCCAACCGCTAGTTTAGTCTCTCGAAGGCAAACAATAGACGCTCATGCCATACTGACCAGGCTTCTAATACCCGTGTGGTGAGCCAAATGCTTTCCCTACCCTGGGACCTTGACGGCTAAGACGCACATCTCGCAACCCGGCAATGAAAACAAACATTCCAAACCAGCAGCTTAGGGTCGTATCATTGCAACAGATCAGAGAGTTTTCTTCCAAGAACTGAGAACAAAGTTAAGAATTAACAGAATAAGTTCAGTACTACCTGAAAGTCTGATTCAGCGTAAATGGTGTATATCCTACGAACATCTTCAGCATGTTTGCTGTTCATTTCCTCAACAATGCTTTCAGCGAAGTTTCGAAGGGGATCTGGTTCAGCGTCACTGTATTCTGACGGGGCTACCCACACATGATCCTGGATAGAAAAAAGATAGCGCACACATCAATATCTCATCCATTAGCAGACTCATATTACTGAAGCCGAAGCACGCCAACAGAATCTCAGTATAGAAAAAAAATCAGAGCATTAGTTGTTGATGCTGAAAGAAAGGTACTAGAGAAAATAGCGTGTTCTACCTCGGTGAAATCTTCCATATGCAAGATCCGCTCTACAGATATTAAATATAAACTGTCTTCATCTATCTCCTCTCCAAATTTCCTTTCCCACCTAGTAGAAAGCTTCTGCATGATTGAATTCAGCACATTATAAACCATTAGTCCAACTACACTCAAGAACTGAACGCTCTGTGCATCAAAATGAAGAATAAAACAACCAGAAATATTCCAAACAAACTTAATGAGTTGATATTTAACATGGAGCCATGACCAAGCACTCTAGTTTGATTTGCTCTTCCAATATTCCATAACATTATCGGGCCCAAGATAGTCTATAAGCTCATACTTATAGAGTAGACAGTTACCTTTGTAATCAGCTGATAATCCACAAGCATAATGCTAACATATTCTTAGAAAAATGCAACATTATAAGTTTCTACCTTAAAATCATATTCATCACTAGGTTTAGTCAAGGCGCCAAGAAAGGTACATTGGGGTGTCCTGGCTCCACTTTGCGGAAACTGCAGCCACCAAAAGTAGAAGATAAAAATGGTCAGTATAATATGAAGATGATACATACCACAAACGATAAGATGTCACATCGGACTATGGGCCATATATGATTTCTCAAAAAAATAAAAAAAACATGATCCTATGGTGAAACTAATCACCTTGTAACTGAAACTAATTTCCATAAAACTCTAAAGATTAAAATGCATTTGTCCTGTGCCTGTAGTGCAAAAGACGATATCAAAGGTGGTAGTCAAACCAAGAAATTTACAGACCACGGTGAACAAAAACAACTCTGTAAATACATTAATACAGTAACAAATTCAAGCAGTAAAGTTGTTTTGGAATTTGGCATTGGTTGAAAACCAGTACCTAAATCAAGAGCTCACTTTACATTTCCAAAGAGTGAGATAAGAGGAACCAATTCACCAAACTGCAGTACTACAATTACGAACAATGCTCTGCCCACTGTTTAAATAGAAAGCTGAAATATTCAAATCCAAGTGCTCCAAACGTGCAACAAAACCAAAAGTGATAAGTAAAGTCAACCAAAGAGCACTTGACACCCAAAAAATGTGAACCATTTCTCAAACCAAAGCACCAATCTGACGCATTAAGTACAAATTGTCATGGACAATGCATAAGGCCAGAGCTTAAACTGCAAAGTATCTATATCTCCATTTATCATCAATAAAAAAGTATGACTTGATTATTGATATATCCACCATGTTTTCTCTAGATAGACTCAGGCCCATCTATTCAAGTGAATCCGGCTGCTCTTTCTCATAGCTGGCCATCCCATCTCTAACCTAGATCACAAGTTGGCCCTGCCATCTCTTAATTATCTTAATGTGATACTATTAATGACAAATGAGCACTGTAAAATTCTTAAGAGTAACAATAGAAAGAGTATTGATACTCCTTTATGTATGATTTACTTACAACCAAGCAAACCTGCTACAGACATGAGCATGTTGACCATGTATTTACCTGTGTTGGGCAAAAGTTAGCAAGTTTATCGCACACTGATGCATCATAAGAAAATCATATCATCTGTAATTCCCTAATGCAGGTCTATCCTACAATGAAAATCAATGTATTCATTTTTTAATTGGAGTGGGCTTTTCTATTAGAACTGATTATTTGAACACTATAGTTTATATCTCGTTTCCACATAATATAAGTTGTCGGTGATAGGAACTGAAGAAATATGAAAAAAGAATTGACGATTTGTTTTTAAAGTGACATAAGTTCAACATCTATAGCCCGCAAAAAAAGCACGGCTGTAAATCAATTATTAACCCTGTATCCAGCACCTTAAACTGCAATCCTCTCTAATATCATGCAGCATTAAAGCAAACTAAACAACCCGACACCAGAGACACATCCAACACGAGATGACAGAACACATATATACATCAAGATATGCGAGAAAGAAACATCAAGACATACCTCCGAACGGATGTTATATCCATTTTTTCACTTACAGAGTCACAATGCAATCAAACAGTGAAGGAAATCAATGCTACTCGTCTTAGTAAATCAAATTAAAAAGGCTGAATCTTCGTCAGGGAAATTCTAAACCAACAAAAAATAAAACTACGGTCTTCCGTTGAAATGCCGTTTAAGAATCCTAGTAGTTCAGTAGTTCGGGTTAAGGGCACACAACTGCATCTCCAGACTCCTAACTCGACATTCCTCGCAAAATGCGATCCAAGGACACTTGGAGCCTCCAAGCACGACAAGTACCGCATTCCCTCACCTCAACGTGAAAGCTGGAGCGCGCATCAGGTACGGTCAACCCCGTCGCGGCCAGGCAGAGAGCGGGCGCGCCGGCGGCGTCCGCAACAAAACGAGCGCCGACGCCGAGCGGCCAGCCGTCCGCGCTCACGACGGATAGAGTGCCGGAAGGCGCGAGCTCCGCCACCGTCCGCGCCACCTCAGCCGCCGACGGCTGCGTCCGCTGCGCCGACACCGACGGTGCGGAGGCCGATACCGCCGCGGCTACTGCCACCACGCGGACTCCCCGCCTCGCTGCCGAGATGGCGAGCGACGAAGACCGCTGGGACGGCTTCTTGGAGAGGATGGCGCCGCCGGAGCGGAGCGGGGACGAGAGGAGGGAAGGAGACGTCGACGACATGGCTGATGGGATTGGAAGACTTTGGAGGTTGAGATTTCGAGGGGGGTGAGATGAGACTAGAGGATAGGTCTCGTCAAATGTCAAATGTCAAAATGTGTTCTTCCGTTCAATTATTTTCCGTTTACATTATATGGAGTATATTATTGTTGTCTTATGTCATCCCATTCTATCATTCTATCAGTTCCCATCCACTTCCAACTCATATAACACACGATTCATGATGCAAATTCAACGTTGACAGAGTTACAACCTATACTCTATTCCCTTCGTTCCAATTTAGATGGCTTGCTCACAAAACATGGATACAACCTACAACTTAAAATGTCAGTTGTAATCCACTTAGGACTCGCATGTTACACGAGTCGTGATGCAAATCTAATAGAATTACAACACACGTGTATGCAAATCTAATAGAGTTACAGCAACACATGTGTAAATAGAAAACTCAAGGTACGACTCAGACACCATATGAACCGCGATACAAATCAAATAACCGAGAAATCAAATGAAATTTAGTTAGCGGCAAGAACTAGCAATTCCGTTATATTTTGAGCATGTTTATAAAATACATTACTTTCTACTTACAATCTACCTCACCTCCCCTAATCCAAACCGAAGATCCCAGAAGCAAAAATATTGGGAGCCCCAGTTCACCTCCCCTCCCCCGATCCAAACCGGAGATCCTAGAAGCAAAAACACGAATGGTAGAACAAAATTTCCCACCTCCGTGCGTGCATTCCTCTTGCCGTTTGTTCACTTTTTTTGCCATGTCTCCCCACGAGATCCCCCTCCCCCCCCCCCCCCCCCCCCCCGATTCCCCCTCCACGTCCTGACCGTAGGGCACTGGAGGTTGCTGCCCTGGCCGCAGAGCCTCGTCGCTACGTAGGGTTGGCGCCATCACTGGCCACGACAAACCCCGATATTGTCGAGGGTCCAGGCACTGCCAATGACGTGGAGGCGACCATGGGGGTTGACTGGTTGGCCGGGCACTTGCGTTCACTAACCCAACCGGCATTGATAATAAGGTTATGGCAGACTTAGAATATGTGATCAAGTCTTGGCTTCCGAAGCGATGTGAGTACCCATGGGCAGCTTCATGGGTGCCTTCGGTCACGTTGGGCCAAGTGCCATCGGAATTGGGAGGCGACGATGAGAAAATGGTGTTGAGTTGTGTATCCGTGTTTGAACTATGATGGACTATTTGGATAGTATATGCAAACTGGTGAGATAGAGGTGTGAGAGCACACAGGGACTATGCCGGGGAAGCACAATTTTTTCTTCCGAAAATTTCTTTAAGGGTGTGTTTGTTTGGGTTGTGGCTGTCTGTACTGCTGTGCAGAGAAAGATGATGTGCAGGGAAAGCTGCTTTTCCTAGTGTCACTGTTTGGCAACTTGGCTGGTTGTCTAACTGTGTGTTGAGAAATTGCATGAAATACCCTAGAGTTTCGACGACATATGTATTTACTGATTGGAGTGTACAATCGTATATGTCGCTACAAAATACCAGAAATATACAACATTGAACTAAATAAATAATTAATATCATATAAATTTGACCAAAATACATATTTGTACCATTACGCAAATAAGATATCATCCATAATAAATATAGATTTATCCAAACTACATGTTGACATTACACATAATAACTAGCTAGCACGAACAGGTCATCTTCTTCTCGCATTGAACACCGATATAGGTGTTTTCATATCATCAGCGTTTGTTCCACTCCGAGCAGTATCACCGGCTAATATTGTTGACTGCCTTTAGACCTTAAGGACGTAATTCTCATCCTGATCACATCGATCAAATTGTTTGTCACGTAAATGTGAGTCCCTAATAAAATTTTAAAGAGCTATGCAAGCAAGGATAATTCTTTTCTGTGCATCCAGATCATAGGAAGGAATATACTTCAATATGCGCCATTTGTTTTTCAGGACACCAAAAACACGTTCCCAACTTGCGCTTCCCTGTTATTTTCGAGCCATCATGATCATCGTCAAGCAATATTGGAGCTTCATTGCCATCTCATGTTTCCTCTCCAGCACCATGGTCGTATATTCTCCTGTCACATGTGGCTTCCTCGACACAACATCTTGCTGCTCCAAGTTTGGAGGTGGTCCGGTCCGAAACTTTGCATGATCGGGGCGAATCTGAAAATAAGAACATGAGTTCAATTATTATGAGCAAAAAAAAGCTAGGAACACAAAGATAGTTCTGAACATGATAACTTGTAGGTGAGTGTTCCACCAATCATCATCTGCCTCCATAATTTTTGTTTTGGAATCCCAGCCTAGCCCGGTAGCATTTTGCATTTGATCCACCCCGTGCAGTCCTTCTTTAACGGCGGGGAGGAGGTCGGGCGACGACCTGGGACCGCCGGGAGGAACCCTACCTCTCGAGTCTGGACCGAATGGGGGTGGGGTACAGGGTGCGGAAAAAAAAGGGGGGGGCTAGGGATGTTCTGTCCAGAGGGTGGCAATCCTGTGTAATTTCGGCGAACGATATGTCCAGTTTAGAAAACATTTCGGACCCCTTTGCAGGAGGCCGCGCAAAGCACCCCCAGACGTGCTTTCTAAAGCATCCCCGTTAATTTTTTTTTGATGAAGGATCCGATTCATATATTAGGAGGCTCAGCACTTTACAAACATGTCCTCAATGAACACGAAATACAAAGAAACCCTGAAAAGTGCGAAAAGCACCCTAAACCGCCAGAGAGAACCACAATCGGATCCACAGCCGCTCCCAGAACTCCTAGGCGACGCCGGAGACGCCGTACCACCATCCGCTAGGAAGAAGGCACCACCACTCGATGTAGACGGCCGCATGATCCATCCGCCGCCAAGCGACGGAATCTGGACTCGTTGAACGTGCACGGCCACAGCGCCAAATCCCCGGCTCCACCCGTCTTCCAGCCGCCACGGCGGCGCCCAGGACCACCAGCACCAAACCACCTCCAGCAGCTGCTCCCCTCGCCACCACGGCCGGCCGGAGCAAGAACACCGAAGGAAACCAGTAGCACCACCTGCAACAAAAACGGATCCCCAACTTCCAGCACCTTCCCCCCTCGCCACCATGGCCGGCCGGAGAAGCAGAGCAGGAAGAAGAGACCCGACGAACCTTCACAACCTCCCTGGCACCAAGGCCGGAACGGGGAACGGAGGGAAGGACACAAACCCACACGCCGACGCCATCACCGCCGTCTTCGATGTCGCCGAGGGGAACACACACCTAGATAGGCCTATTACATGCACGAACGCAGACCGGAGCTCCCCCTCACCTCACGGTGCCAAAGCGGCGACCGGAGGCGGAGGGGAGCGGCGGAATCGCCGGCGAACTCTCGAGTCGCCTCGGTGTCGCCTCTCTCTACTGTAGCAGGGAGAGGATAAGGTCGGGCTTTAAAGCATCCCCGTTTGTTTCATTTGGGGTGCTTTTTCCACTGGAAAGCACTCAAAAGTGAATGGGAAAAGTCACTCGATAGATATGTATACGCCATACTTTTGGGCAACGGGGAGGGCTTTTGTGGAAAGATATTACTTTGTAGTAAATTTCTACCATGTGGTTGGAGCAGTTTTTATCTACTTGCATTATGCCTGGGAAACAAAATACTCTAGAGAGAACATGACAGCAAACAAAATACCATGTGATTTCAAGTTCTTTCACTGTCAATATGCCACATCAAGTGGCACTAAAAAATTGGACAAATATCACAGATTCTTCATTATATTGCAGCATTGATAATGGTGTCAATATCAATTAATTGAAGCAATGCAGAATAGAGTGGCCGCATGCCACATCATCATTGTTTATGAAAATTTTACTCCAGGTGGTTGGGACTCCAACAGCTGACATTTGTACATCAACACTATTTCAATGCATTTTGACAGTTCGAGTCTAGCAGTACCCGCGTCGTTCGACAGGAATGTCGTATCCCACTAAAAAGTATCCCGGGGGCAGCCCGGTGCAGTAGCTCCCGCTTGCGCAGGGTCCGGGGAAGGGTCCGACCAATTTGGGTCTTTAGTACGCAGCCTTTCCCTGCATTTCTGCAAGAGGCTGTTTCCAGGACTTGAACCCGTGACCTCATGGTCACAAGGCAGCAGCTGTTACCGCTGCGCCAAGGCTCCCCTTCACTAAAAAGTATCCCGCCTAAATAAAAAACACCAGCGTTAAACTTGGATTGTTAAACATGTAGTTTGAACTCTAATGGGTGGGTATACAACTACCCTCCTAGCCATTCATCACAGCGTTAAACTTGGGATTGTTAAACCTGTAGTTGGTTCTGAGTAATTATTTGTATTACGGTCGTACAATATAAAAACTTGTCCTTACCAACTCTTCCATTCTGTTTGTAGTATCTGTGGAAGCTCCACAAGATTTCACATTAATGGAAATGCTCTACTTTGTGTCAGCATGTATATTAATCGGATGGTGACTAGTTCCTTTATTGGTGAAAACATATTTGCAATAGGCAACCTTCTTCGCTCACTTAATAGCGGCATGCAGGTAAGTTGTGTTGTAAAAGGATAATTGTACATTTTGCTAACTTTACACATTTAGAGCAGCTTCTCCGCTGACATACAAATCTCTTTCTACAAATGCTGAAGACTGGCGACTGTCGCAAATGGAAATGGAGGATTGGATCACAGATCAAATACCTGATGATTTGTGGAATGTAAATTCTTCGAACACAAGTGGATGCAACAAAGGGAGTTGAAGATGACATGATCCTGAGACAGCTACCAGCAGATCTTCGTCAAGACATAAAACAATATATATGCCTTGATTTTGTTTAACAGGTACGTGGCACCTGATCTTTCCTAATAATTTTTGCAAAAAGAGCCACCATATTTTCTATGTATTGTCAATGTTGAAGGTGAAAAGAAACATTACAGAACAAAAGTGAAGAGGCAATCTAACATAATGCAAAATGTAAGCTTTCTTTCAGGCTCTTTTTTGCAAGGGAACAACAATTACACGGTGCCATCTGCAATACTTCTTTTATACTTAGGGCACCAACAATATCCACGACGGAGATCTTGTAGAAGTCATGCTCTTCATTATCCATTGGAAGCTGGAGAGTGGCAGGAATGATTTCTTCAACGTCATCGTCCTAAAACCAGGCGATTTCTGTGGTGAAGAGATGCTTATATTAGCATTACTTCCCAGCTCTGGGGTCAGCTTTAACATCATGAACTGTTAAAACAATAGCTGAACTGGAAGCTTTTGTCAAAACTGATGACCTGAAGTTTGTGACCAGGACATTCATGATGATGCATAGAAGAACCTGCAGCTCACATCTGGGTCTACTCATACCAATGGAGGGCATGGGCAACGGGCTTCATCCAATCTTCATGGCGGAGGCACCAGAACTGTTAAAAGATGACAGAAGTAGGTCTGAGCGCCAAGTGTGAATCATCCTTCTCATTGCTTGATGACAATCCAACGAGACAAGATGTAAGGATTTTGATGGTTCTTCCAGCTTCGTAACTGTGTCACAGGAAGAAATACTTCCTACCTCAAATATTGCCTCTGTCTTTAAAAAGCACAGATAGAACGGCCCGAGGAGCCTGAGTTCTCAGAAGATAATCTCCGAGTAACACATGTTCTGCGTTCATACAACCAAAGGATGTAAGTAGTAAACCTGCTAGTTTAATAGATGGTGATCTTATTGTCTAAACATCAAATAATGACGTTAGCCTCTATATGATTACTATAGCTCAGATAGTGGCATTCCATTTACAAATAGTATTCCCATGTGTAAATTGGTTTTGTGTTACATGTGCTTACATATGTTACAGACAAGAACAATCTGACAGAATGTGAGGCCAACTGCACACATAAGATGATGAGTGAAATATAATGAGATAAACAAGGTTTGCCTTCGTCAAACATGGATATTGGGATAATAATTAAACAATTAGCAGTTCCATTGAAACATCACGATAACAAAACCGAACAAATGAAAAGATATGTATCCACATAAACAAGCTGAGAACTAAATGTATGCACATGCGTAAACTGGCATGCTAGCTTATCTGGATTTGCAGTAGTAGCATAGCACCAAAAGTGAAATAATTGACTTGAGTAAAAGAACATTTTCTTAGCTCTGCTTCTCAACCTTTCTATTGACACATTGATCACTCAACCAATACTTTCATTCTTGAATATTCAGAAGCAATAAAGAAGAAAGTTTAAAAAACCCTTTTCCGGGATAAGGAGATCACGTCAAATCCCTCAACAACAGAAATATCCATGACATGTAGCTTCCACATTGTAAACATTTGAGCATCTTTTTCATATTGATGCATGCTTTCCGAAACATGATTCTCTAGAAGAGATCTAAGTGATATACACAGCAGAAGAAAAGGACAGGAATAAGTAAAATGAAATGCTACCAAAAGATACAACAATCATTTATACAAGATAATACTGAAGTACATGTTCAAATGAATGATCAGTGAGATCAATCATTAGTCAGAACTTTTGACATCATAGAACTCAATGTTCTTATATTTCTGAGAAATTATTTCTGCCTGAACTTTCCGAGCCGTGTCGGTTGCACATCCAACAAGGATAAGCACTGATGTACCAGCGAATCCCCGGAATGCTGTCAAGTGAGATATTTGTTCGACCACAGATGGTCCAGCAGCTAGTACAGCCAGAAAGGCAGATCCTAGGACAGAGATACGACTAAGAACCTGCAATTATACAAAATCTTTTTTAGTGCAAGACATATCTGAATATGGTGGGCAGCATCACAATGGATTTCGTTTCCAGTACTTGATGTGCTTAAGTTATGTTGATTAGGGTTCTTATTAAAATTGGACTTCTAAGACTGAATTTCCAAAACCAATGAATGGCTACAGTACAACATGCTTCGCACATGCATTATGCATAATAACTAGTTTTGTGAAATAGGGGAACTGGACATTTCAATATCAAATATGAAGTGCCTGTGACATACTCTTAGGGCACCAATTCAGGAGTAAAGTTACCTACTGATCCCAAAACTATATCAGAGTCATCTGTTTTGCATAGACACATGTAAGCTTCACAAGCCGCTTCGGCGAGGTCTCCCTAGGTGGTCGGAGTCGGTGAAATTGGAGTCGCTACAGAGTGACGAAGACAGACACTGATGGGCAACCTGTCGGCGATCCTTGTTTTCAGAGGTGTGTGTGCAGCTTGTGTTGGTAGCCAGGGTGGCTGTTTGTGTCCTCATGACAGTCGCAAAGTGTTTGTTCCGGTTTTTTGGCCGCTTTCCCGCTAATTAACCAGCCAACTCTCTTCTTATTTAATGAAAATGGCAAGTATTGTTCCTTGTTTCAAAAATAATAATCATGGTCCGATCAAGACCAAGCAATCCATTGTGGTACTGAAGAGTAGCCGAGCCTTATCCACGTGCTAAATGACCACACGATCACCATCCTTGAGGGCTGGTATTATGTTTTCTGACGCCGGTGACTAGCGAATTGGTTGAAGAATCTAGTGGAAGCTTCGCATTGTTGCAACCAATGGATCCGAGAGTGCTGCCTCGCCCTCGTCCGTTCAAATGAATGCAAGCCCCAAACAATGCACTTAAGGGACTTCTGGAGGTTGAACTCTGCATCAGAGAGCAGCATATCCTCCTGTGCCTTATCAAGTCAGAACACAAGCGCTTCTCCACAAGAATAGTAGCTGAATGTGCCAAGGGCCGTGCCTTCAGTAAGAAAAAGTTACTTATGGCTTCAACTCTGCAGGGATTTTGCAGCGTTACACGGGACAGGAGGGTGGCCATATGGCAGACAGGATCAAGAACATCAATACGACAGGAGGGTGGCCATATCGCCGCAAGGAAATCATGTTGCTTCAGCTCAAATTGGAATATGTACTCAGCTACACATGAAGCAGCAGATTGGAGGCTGAGAGGGCAGTTGTCTAACACCGAGGTTGAGAGCACTTGAGAAAAACCATCCGGATACTAGTGATTTATAAAGGTTTACAGTGAGTTACGGGAGTACGGTACCAGAAGAATTAATACTTAACCATACAAGGTCTGGTTGAACAACTACTCTTTCCCACACAGCCATTGCACAGATTATCAATGCAGTTAGCCTAATTAACAGCTACCACGTTAGAAAAATGAGCAAATGAGTCGGAACTTATGCACGCAGTACATGCAGTCATGCACTATTCCAAAATTTAGACAAAAGAAATGCATCTTTTCTGATTACGAGAAACAACTCACTGTTTTAATGAAGGCAGCTGTATTTTTTCCTGGCCGCACAAGCGGTATTGAAGCACCTTGCCGCTTCAATTGCTCACTAAGATCATCAGGATCCAATTGAAGAAAAGTGTAATAGTAATTGAAAAAGCTATAAGCATTACATTAGTTGGAAGATAAAAAGAACCTGCAGCACACATTTAACAGAATGAGATTAATCCTAAACAATAGGTGCTTTATGGCATTCCAGTTGTCCCTAAAAATAAATATCAGTTATAGTATAAACTAGAAAACTATTCAGTTTACCTCCTGGAGTTAGGGCTATGGCAGCCTTTTTAAGAATATCCAAGCCAGTGAATCGTGCCAAAGTAGCAGGTAAAGCCAATGAAGATGTAGAAAATATGATAGGCATGACACCAGAACTATTGACCTGCTCATAATGGAACTGAATTAAGTACTACTTCCTTCCGTAATTTGATAGATAAGTTATAAATCAAGTGAAGATCAGAATAACTGTGAGTATGAAAGACAGAACAGAGGTAAGCGCAATTGTGAGTACTAACGGTTTTATCTTATTCATCTGTTAATCAAAAAACAAGCAAGACTTTTTGCACAATCCAACATGCTCCAAATCTTTGCTGGTTCATGTAAATTAACAGATGATGAATTCCTCAGGTCCAGTTCCATGCATGTGACAGTTTCAACTCCCACGGGAGCGAGTATTGCAACCAAGTTTCTTGCTTCTTCTTTAATATTCAGGGCCTCAGGGTCCCTCCCCCTCTGGTCTCCTTTTTTTATGCATGTGACAACTAGAAAATGATTTGAGATTTTTAATTTGTCCTCTCAAAGATCACAAAGCTTTTGGGGAACAGATTAGCATAAAGCAACTAAGAAAATACACAGTTTCAAATCTAAACTTTATGTGCTGAGTTGAGTCATTTGAAAATATATGAAAAGATTGTATATGAGCCACGGCAGAAGAGGACGACAAGCCTGTCAAGATGTAAGTGGGAAAGGCCCATCGAGTGTAGGTCGCGAGAGATAACGGTGGCGTGTGCGTGAGTTAAGCATGTATGGGTGGCTTTATAAGCCAGAAGGGTGTGCCGTCTATATCCAGCTAAGCTTTGAATGAACAAATTGATCTCACGCCTTCGATTCCGTCGGCAAGGTGGTTTCCAGTATGACACGGAAGTTCCCTTTTATGGATCTGCCATCATTTATTGCATAACATCAAACTCAAGGGTCCCTCCTCCATGCATTACCGTTGATTCAAGGTAAGTTTTGACTCTGTGACCCGAAAATGTTGATCTTGTAAAATATCCATCAGACTATAGTAATGAAGCATAGTGTTTTTCGCTACATCTCAGTAAGTATTAAGGAATTCAGTTATTTTAGTTTAAGCTGATTTTTTTTGAAACAATGGACAATTTCGTAACTGTAACTGCTGTACGAGAGGCAGAAACTAAATAAAACCGTATGTATGGAGACATAAATCAAACAAAATCATATGGAAGGAAGGAAAACCTTGAAAGGTAGATATGCAGAACGTTGGGGCCCTCCCGATCGGCTGCTATATCGAGAAGCATAGTTCAATGGTATTTTCCTTTCAGCTTCCTAAAACAACACAAATGTTCTGAATTAAGCAACTAACATACGCAAAGAAATTTAAATGCATCTTGAAAGCGAAGTATACTTGCTCACCTGGACATAGACAATCCCAAGAACCAAGAAAAAGAATGATAATATGATTGTGAGAAGTCCAACATAATTCCCCGCTTGAAATCCCTCCGCAACTGTCCTTCCGAATGATGCAGGCAAATACGATATTATACTTGTAAATATAAGAAGAGACGTTCCATTCCCGAGTTTCAACTCTGATATTGTTTCACCAAGGAAAGTTGTAAACACCGATCCAAGCGTCAATAGTGTCACAGATGTTAGTACCCATTCTGTGCTGAAGTCATTAACATAAGGACGGAGAAAAAGAACTTGCCCAATAGCCTAGCAAGAAGTACAGAAATTATATTTGAGCAATTACAATTACATTCAAAATAAAATATACCTTCATAATCACTAACTGTGCGATAATAGTGTATTAAAATTTAAAATGCAACATAGATACAACAATACAGCATTCTCCCAAATTACTGACAACAGAAGCTCCAAACTGAACTCACTAATACCAGAAATTTTGTTTGTTATTTATAACCTTCAACAGCATAGTTACTTGCGTGAAGCACATGCACATCTCAGCATCAGGAAACAAGGTCTGCTGTGTTCTCAAAATTTCTTTGCCATGCCAAAGATATGTCAACGATGTGCATAAAATGTATAGATTAGAAAAATGGAAGTGTCAAATTCCCTGATACTGCAAGTTATGCGGTCAAATTGTGTAGCATGTTTAACCCAATCCAAACTGTTTAACATGGCGTTCTTTTAAGTAGCATTCTCAATTGATAATCATGTGATCACACAACATTATAGAGCTGTATGCTCATTTTTCCAGAGAAGAGTAAGTGATACAAAAGAGGCCCCTCCTTGGAACCGTGGAAACCTGAGGTACCAAACAAGGAACTTGCATGTATCCAGGCAGTGCTCTTTGGCACGTTTCTGAGCCAATTACATTGACATCAAAAAATTCCAACAGATGCTCTTGTAATTTTAACAAGTCAAGAATTATCTTGACAAAAAAATCCAAGAACTGCTCAGATATTTCGAAGAATCTAACCTGGACAATTGCAAAACCAACAGATGCATATCTTGTGTACTGAAGGATCTTCTTTCTGCCTGCCTCCCCTTCTTTTTTCTGAAGATCTTGCAGTTTCGGATAGAGCTGAGCAAGAAGCTGAAACACGATCTGTGCATTGATAAATGGAACAATGCCAAGGGAGCATATTCCAAGTCGGCCAATGCCTCCACCAGAAAAAGAATCTAAAGTGCCCAGCAGACTGTTCTGGTCAAGATTACCAGCAAAAGCTTCCCGGTTCACTCCACCCAAAGGTATATACACACCAAGTCGAGACAAGGCCAAAAAACCAAGGAGCTTCAGAAACTTCCCAGGTAGAGGACCCTTGAAGAAGTCACCAATGTCAATAGTACTATCCTCCATCGCAGCTGCTCAAGTTCGATTAAAGTGCATTATATACATATTAATGGATAAACTAAGGTGGACTCGAGCGGCAAATTTGCTGTTAATATTACTACATCCGTTCCAAAATTTAGTCACAAGTCAAAGCTTGAAAATAATATAGCATTTGCGCAAAGTAACATACTTCTATGGTGGCATACTGCATACAAAACACATACACAGATCCATCTAAAGCATTGCCCAACCAATAATAGATATTTTTGCCATCAATAGTAGATAGATGGAGAAAGAATTAGTTTCGAATTGCAACCTGCTGCTCCTCGGCCATAGGATGACTTTTCCTTCCTAGAGCCACTGGAGCTCCCGAACACCGGAGACAGGATGCCGAAGAATGTCGACAAGGGTGACTGATAATCAGAACTGGAAGGGTCCTCCGTGTAGAGACCTAGAGGATCGAAGGCTGGGCCAGCCGTCTCCAACGTGCATCTACACGAACACAACAGAAGAGAACCCGACTCAAATTAAAGAACACAGCCCGTAATTGTATCATTCGCCACAGGGAGAGCTAATTTGCTACCTTGGGGAGAACGCGAAGGCGGTCTTCCTCTCCTTGCCGTTGCCGTGCGGCGCCCCGGAAAGTGGAAGCAGGAGGCTCCTCTGGTGAGGTAGCCCAGGCGTAGGGGAGCGGATATGGGAGGAGGGCGTGCGCGGGCGGGGAGGTAGCATTGCTGCGGTGTCGCCGTGGCCATGGTGGCGCGGGGACTATGGCGGAGGAAGGAGATGAGTGGGTGATGGGTTTCTTGAGGTGATAAACGAGAGGAAATGATGAGAACGATGGATGGAAAATTGTGGGCCCAATAACTTCAACTTGGGCTCTCGTGGCCCTAGTAAGTACTAGTACAGAGTAACTTTTAGTTGGGCCAAAAAATCGCTGAATCCGAGAGACCGGGATGCGTAGAACTGTAGAGCCGGCTTCGTCATTGGGCAGGCAGGATCGTTCTGGGCCTAATTGAGTGATAGCCAACTCTTTTTTTTTTTGGCAAGGGAGTGATAACCAAACTTTATCAAACTTTCTAGGCTCAAGAAAAGAGAATCACTAGAACAACAGGTTGCACTCTGGAAAGGTCCCGCTCGAACACTCTTATCGGCTTCTCTACCCGCATGCTTTTTACTCGCCAAAGTCGTCCTTTCCTTTCACGTAGGCCCTTGTGGTTGCGGGTGTCTATAGTCGTAACGAGAATACAAGTGAGAGAAGAATGAGAGAAGAGGATATGAGAGGATGGGACATGCATTTTTCTATTTTATTTTTCAAAGTCAATTTTCAGAATGAAATATCATGAGAACCATTTGTCCAAATTACATCATCTTCATTGTCGAACCTCGCGTCAAGATTACTAAAATTATATGATTATATTATATCCCATGGTGATAGGTTTTGGAAAACGTTTTTTTACTTTCAGGCACAACGTAGATATACTTATCATACTAAGCGCTGGCGTGCTTTCACGTGCCATGCAGATGTTCTTTCACACGTAGGTTGGGCATACTTTCACACGCATCGCAGGTGACCCGCGGTGCAGGCGTGTACTATAAAGTGCATGCGTGCTTATACTTACAGGGACATGTTGATATATTTTCAAGTGTAGTGCAGATGTACATTCATGTTTAGCGTGGGTGTACTTCCGGTTACAACGTGCTAGCCATGTACATCAAGTGGGTATACTTCCAAGTGCACCGACCTTCTGATTTTATTTTAGAAAATTCTGGAACCTTTCAGCCCTTTAAAAAAAATTTGGTGCCCATTTGGGTTATTTGAGACATTTGGGTACTCCGTAATTCAGCCAGTTTCTCTTTGAAACTATTTCGATCATTTCGGAGCAATTCTGGTGACTATCACATGATTTCAACCATCATAGTACTCAACTAACTGAAAAAGCGGGACCACGCAGGTTTGATAATGCGTGGACATTAAGTCATTCTGGTTAATAATTAATTACAGTGTTTGGACACCCATAATTATTTCTAAGGTTATACGAATGGATTCGAATAAACCAATTATTTCCATACATGATTTTCTTCATTTCAATCAAATGTTTCTTCTAGACGCCAATAAATTTTTGTGTGACATGGTACACGATAGTCGAGAAGGGCGGCGAAACTGTAGAGGTGGTGTTTCATTTTGAGTGCTCGCATAGGTATGGTATCATGTATTCATGTTCAAGTAAGTTTAGGTTGTGTTCAGCTGAGTGCTCGCATGTATGCACAACAAGTCATCGAGTTGTAACATTGTGAAATTAAGACAATTAGATACTACATCCGATCCGATTTAAATGTCGTAGAAAACGAACTAGCTACGTACAAATCCTAGCTCAGCTGCCGACAATCTTTTTTGATTGGGGGAGTATAAAAAATAGAGGACATGTCACTTGCCCGTGGTCAAAGAATTTAGTGTGCGTGTGTCCATGTGATTTTTTTTATCGATCCTTCTGTGAAATGAAACATGGAACCTTTGCATCATACAAGATTGGTTTACCAATTCATTGATGATATGTAGTATCCGTTGATCAGACTGTGGAACACACAAGAAGGCTACCGAATATATAGGACTTTGTTGAATGTAACTGCTTGCCTCCCCTAGCGACAGAGCACCAGCTAGCTAGCTAACCACACCAACACAATGCAAGTAAACGTTCATGTAACATAGACTCTTTGATCTCTGAACAAAAAAATTCAAAAGGGTAAAATATAAGAGAAAAAGGCTAAACAAAACTTATCCCTGCATGTGGCCGGGTCGATCGAAATTTCTCCCGTGGCGCTGCATGTATGCATAGCCGCGATCGAACCGACCACCATGTGATCCGATGCATGGCGAGTACGGTCACCACTTTATTTCTCCTGACCACTAGCTGACCTGCTCGCCGATGAGGTCGAGGCCGACGACGAGGAAGGTGACGCCCTGGAACAGCAGGAAGTAGAAGTGCAGCCCCTGTGCCGAGAGCAAGCTTCGTGTGGCGGCGATGAGTAGGAGGGAGGCCAGCGCCAGCTCCTTCTTGAAGATCCGGTTGGGCACCTTGGCCTTGCTGCTCTTCTTGGCCGACGGCGACGTGGCCTCCTCCTCTTCGTCCTGCTCCTTGGCCTGCAGATGCAGGTCCTTCTTGTCGTGCTCGTGCATCTTGGCCCACGCCTCGAGCCCGCCCTCGGACACGCCGCGGACGAGCTTGGCGCCGGCTGGCCTGGCGAGGGTGTCCGCCTCCTCCGCCAGGGCGAACATGTCGGACTCCGACGAGGTCCTGCCGGCCTTCTTGGTGACGACCCACTCGTAGGAGCTTCCCATCTGGAACAGCCCGGAGACCATGGCGTTGAACTTTGTGACCGACATGGTGTTCTCGAAGAGGAGGTATGGGATGATGAACGGCACGGACTTGGGCGCCGGCAGGATGTTGAGCACCGACATGATCATCGGCACGTAGCAGATCACCCACACGGGAAGCTGCGCCTCCGGCACGAACATGGTCAGCGGCAGGATGACGCAGAAGAGCGTGAAGGAGTAGAAGGGCAAGATCAGCTTCCTCAGAAGGAAGAAGAGCATCACGAGGTTCGCCTTCTTCCAGAACGGGATCTACAGTTAAATTAAAGATGCATGGTGTCAGGATGACAGTCAATGGTGTGTGCTTTTCGATGCATGTGATTAATTAGTTAATTAAATCACCTTGGACTTGAAGATAGCCGGGAGGCAGACGCGGAAGAGCTGCATGGGGCCGGAGTGCCACCGGTGCTGCTGCTTCCGGTAAGCTTGGTACGACTCCGGGAGCTCGCAAAGCACCTATGTACGTACACAAATGAAACATATGAATTGGCGTTTAAATTAACACCTCTTCTTGAGAGATATAGAACCGAAGATGCGTCCGGCCGGTACCTTGACGTCGTTGAGGTAGATGAACTTCCATCCTTGGAGGTGGGCGCGCACGGCGATATCCATGTCCTCGACGGTGGTGCGATCCATCCAACCGCCGGAGTCCTCCAGGGCTTCGATGCGCCAGACGCCGGCGGTGCCATTGAAGCCGAAGAAGTTGAGGTAGACGCCGTTGACCTGCTGCTCGACCTCGAAGTGGAAGCACAAGTTGATGTTCTGCAGCCGAGTCAGCAGGTTTTCGTCCTTGTTCACGAAGATCCAACGCGCCTGCACCAGTGCAAGCTCCGGGTTTCCCTGCGTAACAAATATCGATCCATCTCCACGTGTCAACCCAAAGCCAATCTAGCTTTGCCATAGCTAGGTCAACGGAAAAAAATCTGAGATCGATCAATTTGGATGTACGTGCAAGCATAGTCGATTTAACTCGTAAAACCCTCTTTAGTAACAATACAGGAAAGAAAAACCTCTCTTCAGTCTTCACTAGACTAGCTACAAGAACCAAACTGAGCACGACAACACATCATTGACCTAAACTTGTTTTTGTTGTTGTTGTTGACAAATACAGTAAACTTACTAGTAGCAGTAGATTACAGATCTTGGCCTTTATTAGGCTCATGTACCGAGTTAACCTTAAGCTAATTTATAGGGAGAGGCGCATTCGAATATTTCTACTCACACTTCAATACTACTACCGATCAACCTTATAGTAACTATATATTGCCTAGCTAGCTTGCACCATCGATCCATTGAGATTCGAAACTCGTTGATAATTTTACGGACGGGAAGAGATATGATCGACATGACTGATCAGTGGTGTACCTTGAAGTGTGGGACAGTGAGCTTGAGAAAGTCTGGGTTGGGCTGGAAGTCAGCGTCGAAGAGGGCGACGAACTCGTAGTCCTTGACGTACTCGCAGCTCATGGCGGACTTGAGGTTTCCGGCCTTGTACCCGGTGCGCGACAGTCGATGGCGGTAGATGATGTTCACTCCCTTCTGGTTCCACTTGGTCACTTCCGCCTTGATGAGCATCTGGCACGTCACGTCGTCCGAGTCGTCCAGCACCTGGATCAGCATCCGGTCCCGTGGCCAGTCGATCTGGCACACGTGCGAGATCGACGTCTCGTACACCTGCCGATCCAACGTACGTGTATGCATGTCAAGCTCTGATCTATCGTCCATGGTGAACTGTCACCTGGTGTAGTACACTGACCTCTTTTTCGTTGCACATGGGCATCTGGACGAGCACCATGGGGAAGTAGGCGTCGAGGTCACCATCTTCGAGGTCGTCGGCGTTCTTCTTGGAGGCGGCGGGGAGGCGCGGCTTGAGGCCGCGGATCTTGATCCAGAAGCAGCCGAGGCAGAGGATGATGCGGTCGATGGACTGCACCATGAAAAGGACGATGCAGAAGCCGGACAACTTCTGGATGGTCCACGCGATGTAGTCGATGCGGAAGGCCAGCCACGCCACGTACGCGCCGTGGAGCCACCCCTCGATATCCTTCTTCTGCGGCATGCGGAGGTTCTCCGGAAGGTGTCGGAGGTGCTCCGGCAGGTTCAGCAGGACGTGATCGGGGATCTGACGGAGGTACTCTTCCGGCAGGTTCCGCGGGAAGTGCCACCCTTTCAGGTAGGCCACCGTCTCGAAGGCGAGCATGGCGAGGGAGAAGACCAGGAACGCACGGAGGAAGCGGAGCATGTGGCGGCCGCGGCCCGAGGCCTCGGCGTCGGGCTCCGCGTCAGCGTCGCGGCTCCGGCGCACCCGGCGGTTCACGGCGCCCATGAGCGCCCAGAACCCTCCGGCGAGCCAGGCCACGCACCCGACGGCGCGGTGTGCGCGCAGGAGGAGCACCCACTTGAACTGCTTGGCGTTCTTTCGCCGCGCCTTCTCGGCGCTGTCCATGCCGGGACCGTCGATCTCCACGAGGGAGTATGGGTTGTCCATCTTCACCACCACCGGTGTGCCGTGCTCCTCCTTGCCGCCCCACCATGACGACTCCGAGGACAGGTACGTGCTCGGTGGCGCCATTGCTGCTGCTTACTCAGATCACTCGAGCAAAACCTTGCTCGATCGTCCGTGGGTGTTTCTCGGATGGACCGAGAAGCCTAGCTCAGAGATGACGAGTTCTCGGAAGCGCAGCTGTTAAGCTCGGTTCCAACAACACAGCATGTGAGGTTGCTTAACCCCACCGCTTCGCTCTTTGGCCTTCTAAGATCTTGTGCTACTGATGTGACTCTGCTGGTGCGTCTGTCCCTTCGATTCTTACCTCTCAGAATGATCACTCACCTATACATATATGAACATGGTACGCTTAATTTCTACGAAGATTTAATCGCAAGATTGCAATCAAGGTATAACTTCAGAGAATGAAGCAGCTAGCTAGCCACAGATCGATCGTCGAACAGGTCGTGTACGTACCTCGTGATAAACCCGATGAGAAAACAAATGGTTGCTGAGCTTCAGATCCAAGGAAAGGTTGGCTGCCTTGGAGGAGACGATGCGCACGCACACAAACACAATGGCACTCACACTCTGGTGTCTAGATCAGCTCACTTCAGTGGCTAGCTGGTTGAGCAGGATAGTAGAGATACAGTGGAGTTGTAGTAGTGAGTAGAGTGTAACCAACCAACTGCTACTGCTGTACCACAAGCTCCAGACTCTAGACTCCAGAGTGAGGCTCCATGTAGCCCACTACAAGGTTTTATAGCCAAGTTGAAGATGCAATTACACTAATTAACCAGCAAACAGCCACTTTTATTTTCTTTTGGTTTCGAACGTAGTACTGGCACTAGTAGCACGTATCACGTAGTAGCTTCAAGTTGACTTGATTTGGGCATTAAATTCAAGTACGGTGATGTGATCTTGACTTTAAAAAAACTTGGGAGGAATTGGGGAATCTGGCCAGCACCGTGTGCCTCGATCGAGTCCATGCCATGTGGGGTCTTTAAATGAATTCGGAATCTGGAGCCTGGGCTGAGCATGTGTACACACCCTGCTAAGCTCTGGGCGTGTCCATGTGAGTGAATTTAGCCGTTATAAGCGACAGCTAATTTTCCGTTTACTATGCTCATTAAGAAGCTTCGTTGGAATTTGTCGGTGTCATATGTTCTGCTTGGGCTGCTTTTTGTCGGCAAGCTGGACTCGATCGGGCTTGGGTCAGGCTTACGACTGCCGAGCTCACGTTGGGCTAGAGTTAAATTTGGATCCTGTCTCGCATGGGCCACTAGCGAAATCTGACAATAGAATAGAATAGGAAAATATGCGAATACTAGATCACCCTGTAGGACGCAGCACGCGGTCAACCCCTTGATCAAGGACACGTAGTGGAAGGGCCATAGTCTCGATTTCTCTTTTCGTAGTGCAACCTGGTTTATTATTCTATGGGATGATCTAGCGGGAGTCTCGGTGCAGTGGCCCGGGATGATCGTGGACAGTTTGAGGCTGCAGCAACATATGGCTGATACCATATGCCTCATGACCAGCGCAGCAGGGCATGGCGGCTGGCTTCGCCGCGCAGCACGCGGTGCACGCCGCGGGACAGGGACAATATGGTCCGGGGCCGGTGGCGTACCATGGTGCCGGTCCTGCTGCTGGTCCGTACGCCGCTGGTGTGGCTCACTATACCCCGGCTGTGGTTCAGCATGGCGTCCAGGTGCAGCATGGCACCTTTGCTCCTGATGCCGCGGGTGGACCTCCGCCGGCTGCTGCCCAAGCACCCAAGAGGAAGAAGAAGCGGAACAAGCCAGGGGCAGCGGCTCTAGGTCAGCAGCCCGGCATGCCGGGGGCGGCTCCGCCCGCTCCGCTCCATCTCGCCGCAGGGCAGCAGCCTGTAGGGGGCGCTCAGCTCATTCCTCGGGGGGGGGGGGGGGCAAGCTGTTGGCACTCCCACGTTGCCGGTGCAAAACGTGGTGGCAGTGGCAGCGGCAAACGTGTCTGTGCCTGCCGTCAAGAAGGTCAAGGGTTGGTGCTGGAAATGTGCTGTCAACGATCACGCCACTAAAGACTGCACAGTGAAGCATTACTGTTACATCTGTGATAATTCTAAACACCCAACTCCCATGTGTCCAACTCTGAAGTTACCGAGGCCTGCAGTTTTCGTTGCCGGGCATGGGCAACTTGACACTATGTTCACTATGTTCCCAGACAACTTATACAAGGAGGTGGCCCCGAAGAACACACCGGTGACTCTTGTGACTGTGCAGGGAGTGGCCGCCACGGCGAGACAGGTCGAAGCCCAGGTGGCTAAGCTGTGCATGGCACGTGCTTGGTGTTGGGAGGCCATTCCGTGTGGAGACAATTGTTTCACGGTGAACTTTCCGAACAAGGATGAGCTATCCAGATTTGTTGGGTCTGGCTCGGTGTCCCATCGCAAGCAACCAAGCTCATTTTCAGCGAATGGAAGCCTGTGGATGTTGAGCATTCGACGAAGTTGTATCAGGTTTGGGTGCATGTGACTGGAGTGCCTAACCCCTTGAGGCATTTCTGGGGGTTGTGGGCGGTTGGCTCTCTCATCGGTACGACGATTGACATAGATATGTTCGCTCTTCGCCGTAGAGGGGTGGTCCGTATTCTGGTGGGGATGGTGGATGAGGACCGCTTCAAGGATATCGATGAGTTGGGGCCTTTTATTCCGACGACCGGGGTGCTGCGTCTGAAGGGTTACGACTTTGTTTTCTGGCCGGAGAAGGAGGATTTTGTTCCGGATGCAGATTTTGTTCCCTTCTTGTGGCAGCGGAAGGGTAAAGATGATTCCGATGACAATGGTATGGGCGATGACAACATGGATGGTCAAGATGGAGAAGATGGCCCGTCGACTAATGGGACAGGTGCTTCGAGCATGACGATCGACCCTAGTACGTCAAGTGGAGGGGGACAAGTTCATGGTGCTTCGGTGGCAAGTGTGTTGATGGGGGTGGCTGTTACTCCTTTTAACCCCACTCCTACGACGCCGAGAGGTATTGAGCTGGTGAAAAAATGGAACAAAGCTGCTGCCTGCCCCGTCGCTGCTGTCATTGAGCCTGCTAGCCCATCTGTGAGCGCTACTGGAGCGTGTGACCTGGCGAGGTTGCGGTCCACTTCCCTACCTCCTGTCGGGCCGCTGCTGGGCGTGACGCATTCCGCACCTGGACTGGCCGCGGTGGAGGGCGACGACCGGATCGCTGACGCCCGCGCGGCGGCTGGGACGCAGTCTGCTGGGGAGGCGTCTGGCGGGCCAGAGACCGTGGGCGACGGTTTGCCATCTGCTGCGCGCGCGACGCCTGGAGCGCGGCCTGCCAGGGAGGCGTCTGGTGGACTGGAGAAGATGGGTGACGGGCAGCACCCTGCTGCATGCGCGGCGATTGGCGAGGCTTCTGCTTCGGCGGGTTCTGGGCTTGCAGCCGCCGGTGCGTCACCCGGTGCTGGTCCTGACTCGGAGGTGCTTCGAGTGGGTTTGCTAGGCTGTCCCATGGTGGACGCCGGTGCGAACCCGCCACTGCAGACGTCGGACACCACGTTGGTGGGGGCTGCTACATCGACTGTGCCTTCCCTGTGGTGTCTCTGCCGTCTTCACCTTCTCCTTCGGTGCTTGATACGTCCAAAACGTATCTATAATTTTTGATTGTTTCATGCCATTTTTATGCTTTTAGCACTTGTTTTATATTAAGTTTATTATTTATTTGGACTAACCTACTAATAGTTGCAAAAGTGCACAATGTTCTTGTTTTACTCTTTGATGTGTAGAAATTATCAAGAATACAAGAGGAAACCTTGTTGGAGTCGAATTGGGACTTTCCTGAAATCTGTCTGAGAACTTTTTACGAAGTTTGCCAGTTTGACCCTCGAAGATGACGTCAATGGAGACCTGGCTGTTACGAAAGTTGTCACAATTTTCCATACGAAGATTTTAAGCCCGAGATCAGCCCAATCGGAGTTCGGACGCGGCCTGTAGGCCCGTTTTGGTGGAACCCTAAAAGGGGGACGGAAATCCGAGAAGATATATAAAGGGAGGAAACCTAATTCGTGGAGGACTCCTCCACCCACGAATTTCAGCCACCAAAAGCCACGTTTTTGCCTCCCCCATGGATCCCATCTCCATGGGGGAGGGCTCCCAAGAAGCCATGAAGGAGGGAGGCTAAGGGGCGGCGCTCCCCATTGCCGGCGGCGGGGAAAGGAGTTCCCCGCCGCCGGCGCCGCCGCCGCCGCCCTGCGCCCCGCTGCCCTCTCCGCCGTCTTCACCGCCATCTCCATCACCATCTCCTCCTTGTATTCAGTGGTTCATCCTCCCACAAACCTCTGTACCGTCCTATGTAAACATGGTGTTTGATGCTATAATATTTATCCTATGATTTACATCATGTTTCCGTAGTTTATTTGTCTTTTGATTGCTTAATTGAATGCATGAGGTTCATTAGAGTTGTATGTCTATATGGTGCTGTCCTTTGGTGTCCATTATATTTGTGCGCGCATGGATCAAACACCCTAGGGTTGGTAGTATTTGTAACGAAGCGGGGGAAGTTCTGCCGGAGTGACAGAAACCTGAGAACGCGAACCGATTAGTTGCACGTATGGGAGTAAGAGGACCTTGAACTTAAGGCTATGGTTGGGGAAACCTTAATGCATTGTTAGTATTTGCGGATGCTTGCTAACAATCCAATCATATAGTACTTGTAATCCCAAGTAGTGGAGTGCATGTATATTTAGCCTCTCCCACATAGAAAACTGCATCGAAGACAATGAACCAAGTACCTTCACTAATTAATCTTGGACAAAGCCACCACAATTACCACCACTTTTCCACACTCATGGTACTGTTAGTATTGGTTACTTAGTGTATTTTATTGCTGCAGCACTAACATTTACTTTCTTGTATTTATTATCTTGCAAAACTACCTCTCATACCCGTATTGCTACCGTAGTTTTATTTCTAGATAATGCAAACGTTTAGTGTGCGTAGAGTTGTATCAGTGGTTGATAGAACTTGAGAGAATACTTATCCTACCTTTAGCTCCTCGTTGGGTTCGACACTCTTACTTATCGAAAAGGCTACACGCGATCCCCTATACTTGTGGGTTATCAAGACCTTTTCTGGCGCCGTTGCCGGGGAGCCATAGCGTAGGTTAATGTTCTTGTGTGCACTTGTTTGCTTTATCTCTAAGTAGTTTTTATTTTCAGTATTAAGTTGTTCTTTATCTTACTATGGATAGGGAATGCGAATTACAAAAAAAATTAGGTGTAGTTGTTATCTAAAAACGTTTTCAAAAAGAAAAGTGATTGGAAAGATGAGTAATGGTTAAATGGGGGTCGACCTTGAACACTTGTGTTCATGCCTATGAAACCAAAACAAATCTTTCCATGGAAGCTTTTCATTAAAAACATGTAAATATTGTGTATATACCTCTGTACATAAAAATAAAATGCTAATTATAGTCTTTAGTTAATTGAAAGTTGATAGTTTTACTTTGCTGTCCAGAAACAGATTTTCTGTGCTCCACCGTATTAAATGTTTAAAATCACCAGAACGTGATCTTGATCTGAAATTTCTTGAGTGCAAAGTGATGCTTATTAGCTTTCTTTCATTAGACTAACTTTTTCTGATTTAAGGTACGTAGATAGGTCGAAAAATTCGATCTTTACTGACTGTTCTGTTTAGACAGATTTTGTGCTTCTCTGTAAATAAAATCGTGATAAATCTCAGAATAGTATTTTGACTTGAAAATTTTTGTGCATAAACCTGAGATTATTATCTTTCTTTCATTAGACTAAAGTTTTTCGATTTGAGCTACTTAACTATCTCGTTGAATGCCATCTTTACGGACTGTTCAGTTTTGACAGATTTCTCATTTAGTTTTTTTTCGACGGACAACGGAAATCATGAACACCTTAGTATATACAGTGGCTAATGTTGAGTAAAAATTATAAAACTTGTCAATGCTTGAACATGAGTGGATTTTATTTAATGAGTACTAACCCTACTAATGAGTTTTGTGAAGTTTTATGTGGATGTAGCTTATAAGATCTAATCAATATGGTGATATGAGATGAATAAGAAGACGCAAGAGCTCAAGCTTGGGGATGTGTAGGTGCATCCCAAGAACATATTCAAGAAGATACAATCATCTAAGCTTGGGGATGCCCGAGTCATCCCCCTATTCATCAACTAACATGAGGTTGTCTCGTTCATACTCTATATTACCCGTCCACATGATATGTATTGTCTTAACTTGTATTATAATTGCTTTTATATGTCTTGGTTTTACCTTCTTTAGTTTTATTAGGCTCCTTATTTGGTTTCGATTGCTTCTTTACTTTCACTTATAAATTCAAAATAACAAAAATATTTTCTTTTGTTTTGCTTCTTTGTTTGGTTCTTTATTTTAATTTTATTTGGGTTTTACTTTTGATTTTTATTTAGAGTTTTCCTTGCTGTAGCTAGCATGTTTAGGTCTTGCTTAGCCTCTGGTTTCTTAGTTTATCAAAAATAAAGTACCAAGTTTTATCCATTTAGCTTAGTTGATACATATGTAAAAAGTGATTTTCTGTTTTCGGTATCTACTGCTTATTGCGCGATTTTTCATATTTTACTGGAAGCTCTAAAAATCACGAAAAAATTACTGATGTTGTAGCACCTAATCCTCTGCATGTACAAAAATTGGCTAAAATTTCGGGCATGTTTAAGTGCACCTAAAAATTGCGTTTTCCAGCTGCTGTTTTTCTGGACAGATTCTGACTTTTGTTGCAAGAGTGGCCTCTTTTCGTTTTCATTTGATTTTTAATGGTTCTTACCTTTCATTTATAAGTTGGCCATTTAAGCAACCTTTCTGTAACTTAAAAACAAAATTTTATTTGGTTTAATAGTAGCACTTGGGAAATATTATCTATTGTACTAATGTCTAACCGCAGAAAAGAATGGGAAAGTTTTTGTGTTGAAGTTTTTTCACAGAGAATGAAGGAACACCAAACTATGGAATATTGAAGAATTACCAAAGTCATAAGCTTGGGGATGTCCCCGCATCCCTCTTCATCAATAACCCCACGGTTTGCAAACCTTTAAACTTTGTTTTTTGAGCAACATAGGAACTTAACTAAACTTGAAGCGGCTGTATTTTATTATCTATTTATCTTAGCATCAAACACCAGTTACATTAATAAGTGGATCGTCACATATTTTATTTATCCTCTGTTTTCAATGTTTACTTGGTTAATGGATTACTTGTTGAAACTTAAAAATGATGTGTGAATAATACTGTTTAGTAGTTTATGTTTTCTTATGGTTAGTCTCAACTAGCTAATAGTGCATATTATGTTATTTTGATATCAACATGCATTGTCCTGTTCATAAGATGGTATGGTATTGTGGTATCCTCCTCTGAATAATTCACTTGAATCGACTTGGCACATGCTCACACATGTTATGACTGAAAAATAAAAGTCAATTAAGCCTTGATGATCTATTTTGCCTCAGAGTTTTAGTATCGTTTTTATGCCTCCGTTAATTTTATTTTGTCGCAAGCATGATTATGACCGTTATCGCTCTCGTGGTTGTCGCTTCCCAGTCTATTGCTAGCCTTCACTTGTACTGAGCGGGAATGCTGCTCGTGCATCCAAATCCTTAAAACCAAGTTATCCCAAAGAGTCCACCAAAAAATTCCTATGCATGGTATTTCAAGCCATTCCAAGTAAATTTGCATGTGCTACCTTTAAAACCTTCAAAATATTTCTCTTTTTGTGTCAATGTTTACTAGCTCATGAGGAATTAGTGTGGTTATTCTTTATTCTATTTGTCAAATGGACTTTTACACCTGGACTAGTGGCATATACATCCGCTTATCCAATAACTTGCAAAAAGAGCTGGCAACGGGGTGCCCAGTCCCAATTAATTACAACTTTAACCAATTAATTCTCTTCACACTTTTGCCCTGATTCATCAGTAAGCAATGACAAACAGTGAAATACCTGAATGTGTGTAAACCAAAGAGAAAGAGGGATGATCTGCCTTGCTGGTAGAAATAACGTCCTTCATGGGAGCCGCTCTTAAAAGTCCGTTTGACAGGTAGAATACTGTTCTCACCCGCTACCATTCGTTGACAATTAACAAACACCTCTCAAAACATTTTTACCTCTGTTTTTAAAAAAAAAGCTCTAGCACGTGTTAATCCCTGCTTCCCTCTGCGAAGGGCCAATCTTTTATTTTTATGTTGAGTCACCATCCTTTCTTTGAGCACTTCTTCGAGAGCATAGCTGTCGTTCTTAGTGTAATGTGCTTGTCCCAGAATACGATTAATTGAGGTATAACCATGATGCTTTTATCTTTGATATCTCTATATCTAGTCTTCACTTGAACTTCAGAGGTGCCTTGGCATTTATGTTTTGCTCCACAATTAAGGGCAAGCGAGATACCACTCTATCATGCTTTATTATGGTCATTACAATCTTGTTGATGTTTATAAATTTCATGTTATAAGCTCTTAGTTCGTTGATACTTTTCATTAGGAAACATGATTGCTAAGTTTTATTATCCATACATCATGCAATTGTTAAAGACCTGATCATAGCATTTACAATCAAAAATTATTTTGTTATCATTTACCTACTCGAGGACGAGCAGGAATTAAGCTTGGGGATGTTGATACGTCCAAAACGTATCTATAATTTTTGATTGTTTCATGCCATTTTTATGCTTTTAGCACTTGTTTTATATTAAGTTTATTATTTATTTGGACTAACCTACTAATAGTTGCAAAAGTGCACAATGTTCTTGTTTTACTCTTTGATGTGTAGAAATTATCAAGAATACAAGAGGAAACCTTGTTGGAGTCGAATTGGGACTTTCCTGAAATCTGTCTGAGAACTTTTTACGAAGATTGCCAGTTTGACCCTCGAAGATGACGTCAATGGAGACCTGGCTGTTACGAAAGTTGTCACAATTTTCCATACGAAGATTTTAAGCCCGAGATCAGCCCAATCGGAGTTCGGACGCGGCCTGTAGGCCCGTTTTGGTGGAACCCTAAAAGGGGGTGACGGAAATCCGAGAAGATATATAAAGGGAGGAAACCTAATTCGTGGAGGACTCCTCCACCCACGAATTTCAGCCACCAAAAGCCACGTTTTTGCCTCCCCCATGGATCCCATCTCCATGGGGGAGGGCTCCCAAGAAGCCATGAAGGAGGGAGGCTAAGGGGCGGCGCTCCCCAAGCTTGCCGGCGGCGGGGAAAGGAGTTCCCCGCACCGCCGGCGCCGCCGCCGCCCTGCGCCCCGCTGCCCTCTCCGCCGTCTTCACCGCCATCTCCATCACCATCTCCTCCTTGTATTCAGTGGTTCATCCTCCCACAAACCTCTGTACCGTCCTATGTAAACATGGTGTTTGATGCTATAATATTTATCCTATGATTTACATCATGTTTCCGTAGTTTATTTGTCTTTTGATTGCTTAATTGAATGCATGAGGTTCATTAGAGTTGTATGTCTATATGGTGCTGTCCTTTGGTGTCCATTATATTTGTGCGCGCATGGATCAAACACCCTAGGGTTGGTAGTATTTGTAACGAAGCGGGGGAAGTTCTGCCGGAGTGACAGAAACCTGAGAACGCGAACCGATTAGTTGCACGTATGGGAGTAAGAGGACCTTGAACTTAAGGCTATGGTTGGGGAAACCTTAATGCATTGTTAGTATTTGCGGATGCTTGCTAACAATCCAATCATATAGTACTTGTAATCCCAAGTAGTGGAGTGCATGTATATTTAGCCTCTCCCACATAGAAAACTGCATCGAAGACAATGAACCAAGTACCTTCACTAATTAATCTTGGACAAAGCCACCACAATTACCACCACTTTTCCACACTCATGGTACTGTTAGTATATGGTTACTTAGTGTATTTTATTGCTGCAGCACTAACATTTACTTTCTTGTATTTATTATCTTGCAAAACTACCTCTCATACCCGTATTGCTACCGTAGTTTTATTTCTAGATAATGCAAACGTTTAGTGTGCGTAGAGTTGTATCAGTGGTTGATAGAACTTGAGAGAATACTTATCCTACCTTTAGCTCCTCGTTGGGTTCGACACTCTTACTTATCGAAAAGGCTACACGCGATCCCCTATACTTGTGGGTTATCAGTGCTTTCTGGGTTGGTGAGGGGAGCTACTTCACCTCTGTCCCCTCCTACCACGGTCACACCTCTTGGGGGGGCAATCGCAACCTATGGCTCAGCCTAGGCGTAGTGAACGCCACCTAACAGGGACCGACGGTGCGTCTGCGACGGATGAGGACTCCATGACCAAGGCGATGCGACGCAAAGCGGGCTTGTTCTCTACTCCTGTCCACTGTAAGTCTCCAGCTCAAAAGTCCTTCCTTTCTTTTTCGCCATCTAAATTGCCAGCGCAGTTGTCTAGTGTTGGCGTCAGTTTAGGGAGAAATGAAAAGGAAGTGGTTTTTTCGGCTAATGTCTTGAAACACATAGAATATGATCGCCGCAAGGTATCACCTAGTGTTTCGACTAAGCCGATTGCCTCACCTATAGATGATGATGAAGCGAATGACACGCTTGATGGACAGCTTCTATCACATCTTGTAGGAGAGGTTACGGAGGTGGATTTGGACGAGGCTCAGCTGGGATCTTTTGATGACCTGTATGCTACTGGCCGGAAATCCAAGTCCGCTAAAAGTAAGAAAAATCGATCTTCGCGTAAGAGCGCGAGAAAGTCAAAATCTCCAATAGTTTCCCGATGAATGGCATATTTGAAAATAGCAGAGGTCTAGGCGACTTGGCTAAACACTTAAATATTGCGCATCATGTGAGGGATCACAATTTGGATTTTCTGGCTATTTCCGAGACGGGTAGATGAGATTTTCCAAGCACTCTACTAGACCGCCTCTCAGGTGGTGTGGAGTTTGCATGGCATTCTTGTCCCCCTTGAGGGAGATCGGACGGCATGTTACTTGGCATTAAAACTGATACCATGGAATTGTTGGACCGTTTGGATGGTGAATTTCACATTAAGTTTCATATCCGGAACAAGTCTGATAATTTTATATGGAGTTTGGTTGCTGTGTACGGTGCTCCTCAAGAGGAATATAAGGCTGCTTTTCTACGTGAATTGGTTAATTTAGCTAAGGATAACCCACACCCTATTCTCAAAGGAGGGGATTTCAACATGCTGAGGTACCGACACGAGAAAAGTAAGGGCAGGTTCGATGGTCATTGGTCTCTCTTATTCAATGCTGTTATCGATAGCTTGTCTCTAAGAGAGGTTCATATGACGGGGAGACAATTTACTTGGGCAAATTGTCTCCCCGAGCCGACGTTTGAGAAGCTGGACCGGGTGCTAATGGATTCCCGCTGGGAGGATAAATATCCGTTGGTATCGGTTCGGGTTCTGGAACGTATCGAGGCTTTCTCGGATCATGCCCCCATTCTCCTTTCTACCGGATCACTGAAACCACCTGTTAAGTCCCAATTCAAGTTCGAATTAGGCTGGCTGCTACGGGATGGTTTTGATGAATTGGTTAAAAGGATTTGGGCTCAACCGGTTGCGGGTGCCTCTGCTATCCAACGGTGGAATGGTAAGATACATAATTTGCGTACATTCCTGCGTGGATGGGCGAGGCATACAACCGGTGTTCTCAAAAAAGAAAAAGAGCGCCTGTGCTCAATCATTGAGGAGCTCGATAAACTTGCGGAATCACGCCCCCTTTCAGCAAATGAGAATGACCTAAAACGGCATTCGAATGAGCAAGTGGGGCGGATGCTGCGAGAGGAGGAGCTTAAATGGTACCAAAGATCTAAAGCTCAGTTCATTCTGCAAGGGGACTCGAATACGAGATACTTCCACAATGTCGCTAATGGCAGACACAGGAGGAAACTCATTCATTCCCTTCACCAGGATGAGGGCCTGATCGAGGGCCAGGACAAGCTCAAGGAGTATATTACTGACTACTATAAAGGTTTGTTCGGTGCTCCGGAGGAAGGCAACTTCACTCTAGATGAGTCGCGAACAGATGATATTACTGTGAGGACCCCGGATTAACTATCCGAGATACTCGTTATGTTTCCTGCAACAATCCCATGATCAGTCTGTTGTTGCACATAACTCGAATTGGCATCACAGAACACCCATAAATACCGAATAAATATACTTACTTGATTGAAGTCATAACTTCAACAGGTACTTGCAGCGGAAAGGAAAACACAATCATCAGTGAAACATTTCAAAAAGTTTTTGTTGGTTCTGAATTTTGGGTCTTGTGAAACTAAGTTTTTCTTAGTTTCTAAATTTGGGATGTGACAATTACCCAAGTTACTCCGGAGGAAAATAACCTGCTTATTGCACCCTTTTCTGAAGAAGAGATTAGCAAGGCTGTTTTCCAAATGGAACACAATAAGGCACCAGGGCCTGATGGTTTCCCAGCTGAGTTCTACCAGCATTTTTGGGAAACCATTAAGCCCGACTTGCTCGAGTTATTCGGATGTTTACATGCTGGACAACTTGAGCTTTTTCTTCTTAATTTTGGGGAATCGTCTTGTTGCCTAAAGTTCAAGCGGCTGAAAGATACAACAGTACCGGCCAATTTGTCTCCTGAATGTTAGCTTCAAGATCTTTACAAAAGTAGCTACTATTAGGTTAAATTCAGTTGCAGATCATGTGGTAAAGCCTACCCAAACTGCTTTTATGCAAGGGAGGAATATCCTAGATGGGGTCGTGGTTCTCCATGAAACCGTACATGAGATGCACACAAAGAAACTTAATGGGGTAATATTTAAGATTGACTTTGAAAAGGCGTATGACAAAGTAAAGTGGCCTTTCTTACTACAGACTCTGAGAATGAAAGGGTTCTCCGACGAGTGGTGTGAATGGGTGCTCAATTTTGTTACGGGGGAGTGTGGCGATAAAAGTCAATGATGACGTCGGCCACTACTTCCAGACGAAAAAAGGTTTAAGACAAGATGATCCTCTGTCGCCTATACTATTTAATATAGTGGCTGATATGTTGACCATCATGATTGAACGGGCAAAAACGGACGGTCAAATTGAAGGGGTGGTTCCACATCTTGTTGATGGGGGCCTTTCTATACTTCAATATGCAGATGACACGATTCTTTTTATGGAACACGATCTAGATAAAGCGACGAATCTGAAATTGATATTGTCAGCATTCGAGCAATTATCAGGGTTAAAAATCAACTTTCATAAAAGTGAACTGTTTTGCTTTGGCGACGCACAGGCCGCAGCTGCTCAGTATGCCGAAATATTCGGTTGTGAGCAGGGTCAATTTCCTATTATGTACTTGGGTATACTAATACACTACCGGAAATTGACTAATGCGGAATGGCGACTTGTCGAGGAGCGTCTGCAAGCGCGACTGTCTAGTTGGAAAGGAAAATTGTTGTCCCTAGGAGGAAGGTTGGTTCTCATTAATTCAATACTCACCAACATGGTATTGTATATGATATCCTTCTTCCAATTGCCAAAAGGTGTCTTGAATAAGTTGGATTACTTCCGCTCAAGATTCTTTTGGCAAGGGGATGGCGAGAAAAAGAAATATCGACTGGCTAAATGGGATGTTGTTTGTCGGCCAAAAGATCAAGGGGGGTTGGGTATTCATGATCTCTGCATCAATAACTCGGCCCTCCTTGGGAAGTGGTTGTTTCGACTGCTAACTGAAGATGGCATGTGGCAAACTCTCCTTAAAACAAAATACATCGGCTCAAAGGCAGTATCACAGGTGTATTGGAAACCTGGTGATTCTCATTTTTGGGCTGGCCTAATGGCGACTAAGAAACATTTCTTTCGCTTTGGCGTATTTAATATTAAGAATGGCACGGAGATTCGTTTCTGGGAGGACAAATGGTTAGGCAACACCACCCTCCGGGAACAATACCCAGCTCTATACGATATTGTTCGACATAAAGGGGATACGATAGCCACTGTTATGCAGAGTTCACCCCCTAATGTGTCGTTCAGAAGAGATTTATTTGGTCCAAGATTATCATCTTGGAACGCCTTGTTGGCACGGTTGGCTTCGGTTCAGCTCAGACAAGGCTCCGATGAATTTCGGTGGAAGCTATGCGAGAACGGAAAATTCTCAGTAGACTCCATGTATAGGCACTTGTGCATTCTGATATCTCAGTCGATGATAATAAAAAGATCTGGCTTATGAAGATTCCACTCAAGATAAAAGTCTTTACGTGGTATCTTCGTAGGGGTGTCATTTTAACTAAAGATAACCTTGTCAACCGGAATTGGCATGGAAGTACTAAGTGTATGTTTTGTCCTCAACAAGAGACAATAAAACACTTATTCTTCGAGTGTAGTTTCACACGTTCTATATGGTCATCCATCCAAATAGCGTCTAACTTATATCCTCCCAAGTCTGTGACCAACGTTTTTGGTAACTGGTTACATGGGATAGACAAGAAGCTTAGAACAATTATTAGGGTGAGAGCGATTGCCGTTATATGGTCGCTTTGGCTTTGTAGAAATGACAAGGTTTTCAATAACAAAGATGTTTCCTTTTTGCAGGTACTCTACCGGTGCACAAATACTCTCCGTACGTGGTCCACCTTACAACGCGCGGGACATCGAGACCTCTTTACGGAGGCATGTGCACGGCTGGAGGAGGTAGCAAGGGACATTTTATCACAGCATGGGTGGCCGCTTGATCGCCGGATTGGACCTCCATAGGCTGCTGAGCTCGCTATGTCATAGTCGTTTTACATTACCATGATGGTTGTAATTCGTTTATTTATGCACTTTTTGCTTTCTCCGTTCGGATTGCGGCTGTGTGCATTTGTTATGCAGAGGCCAGATGTAATACTTAAACTTTGAGTAATAAATCCCTTTATCTAAAAAAAAAGATGCGGAATCGTCAGAAGCGATCGCAGCTCAAAACGGACTCTTCCTAGCGCATCTCTTGGGATGTCGTAGGTAATTTTGGAATCAAACTGTGATGCTGTGATTAAGACTCTGCTGGATATTTCAAATTACTTTGAAACTGATCGCAGAGTTTATTAAGAGTGCCATCAGTTAGCTAGAGATGTTGGAAGGATCACCTATCAGTCTTGCAAAAGGGAAGCAAATGCAGTTGCGGACTGTTTAGCCAGAACAGGTTATAGCACTAGATCTACTTCAGGTTGGGAATGAGATCCTCCTGGCTTTATTTCATAGCTTCTCGTAAGTTATAAAAAAAATGCTCTCGCATCCACACATTTACGCGTTTACTCATAAAATGCTTCTCTAAACACGTACCTAAAATTGATAGAGCAGGGATAGATAACGAATATTACTAATACGTGTATTTATATGAACAAAAAATTAGATTAAAATCCCTGCTCCGATGGATCGGCTTAAAACATCTCCAACCAGACCCCCACTTCCTTCCTATACGCGCGGGAGGATTACTCGGATAGAGTCCGGACAAAAGATACCGACCCAATCGGACCCCCTCCCCCTTTACCTAACCCAAATGTACAGTATGTCCGGCAACCTTTATACCCATCCCATATGTGGTGCGGATTTGGGATTGCCTGACGCATCCGGACACTCCTGACTGGTCGAATCTGACAGACTAGACCCATCCAAAATTATCCTTAGTTGACCAAATAGCTCCAGATCATTCACACTCTACCACCACCGTCCCCATTTCCCGCCACCCCGTCGTCCACATATATCCTATCCGCCGATCCCCGCTCCGCCATATGCCTAGGACATGTAAAGGAACTCGTGGACCTTGCGGAGAAAGAGGACGACTCGTCAAATTCCGTGCAACAGAACAGAAACATAGCAAGCGACCGGAGACCATCGCCCGAAGGGATCTGCGCGCCCAGCAGAGCCTCCGCGAGAAGGGTGGAAAAGGAGGAGGCTGTGAAGAAGGATGTTGCAGAGATGGTTTTTGGCACGTCCACTACGTCTTCGCGAGAAGGGACACACATGATACCTGCAAGTTCACAGGTTCGTTATCGCACACTTTCATGGAAGTAGACTCCCTATTTACATCGTCCCAAGAGAGTTGTTTGGAGAGTATTTCTTATGGCTCTCTCTGTCACACACAAGGTGTCAAACTTGAGTGCGTTGACTGCAAAGATTTGTAGAATCAAACAATGGAAAAAAAGTGTTTTGAATTATCGAAATGGGGTTGTTATTGTTGCAAACTGAAAATGAGTAACAAGAGAATAACAAACGGTTGTACTGCTTATGATGAGAGGAAGATGCTGATACGTCCAAAACGTATCTATAATTTTTTATTGTTTCGTGCTACTTTTATATCATTGTTACATATTTATATCATGGTTTTATATCATTGTGTGGCATTTTTATGAACTAACCTATTAACAAGATGCCAAGTGCGAGCTCTACTTTTTTGTTGTTTTGTATTTCAGAAAATCTATTAAAGAAATATTCTCAGAATTGGACGATAATTTACGAAGATTTTTATCGGAGGGAAGAAACCAAGAGCCAGAAGGGCGAAGGCAGGAGGAAGAGGGGGGGGGGGGGGGTGGTGCCACACGGCACCTGGCCGTGGCCTTAGGGCTGTCCACGGGTTGGGCCCGCGTGGTCCACCTGGGCACTGCCTCGATCGCCTATAATTCCCTTTAACCCTAAAAACGTGGGGAGAACAAATATTTCACGAAACAAAGATAGAGCCGCCGATGTCACCATTGGCGCCTCCACGATGATGCACGAGTAATCATCTTTGGACTACATGTCCATGGCAGTAGCTAGATGGAAGTCTCTCCTCCTTGTGCTCCAATACCATGTTCTCGTGAGCTGCACTACATGATCGAGATCGATACGATGTAATTGCTATTGTTGTGTTTGCTGGGATATGATGGATTGTGATGTTATGTTCAGATTGTTCATGTTATCTTATATATTAGATTGCTTTATTTACGTTCCTACATGCTCTCCGATTTATATAATTGCCTTGGCCAAGTAGTTTGTGGAGTCTCCAAGAGGGAGTATATGTTCGATAATAGGTTCATGCTTCCTTTTATCCGTGGGCTCGAGTGACGGAAACAACTAAAGGGTGAGGATGTGTTGTTACTAAGGGTAAAACAACGGTGTTTATGTCTAGTTTTGATAATAAATGTTGCTTAAATCATGTATTGAACTTAAGGCGATACTCTGTTATTTCAATAACTTGATTCTTAGAGTGGCAAGCATAGAAGCGCACTCGAAGTGGAGTATTAGTTAAGGATGATTAGAAAGCTCTCACAAATAATAAAAATGGATATGCACAAACATATCTCACCAATACCCTACATCTCCCACGCCTATGGGGATTACTCACACATAAGAGAAATGATCATAGACTTGATAATGATAAAAATAGGGTTCATCTCAATATTACCGTACGATTCCACAATAGTTGGAGATCAACCAAACAATATCTCAAGTTCAATCTAAAGTAGAGTTTACAAACCATAGCCGTACAAAGATGA
Organism: Poa pratensis; assembly: GCA_947311845.1. Lineage (NCBI taxonomy): Eukaryota > Viridiplantae > Streptophyta > Magnoliopsida > Poales > Poaceae > Poa > Poa pratensis. Next base: position 75,277,565 of record CAMZMU010000085.1, read on the forward strand.
AGCTCTCTCTCTAGTGGGGGGGTGATGATGGAGTGGAGGATCTTGAAGAACTGGCTTGCAGGGACATATCTGGCAGACAGGTCTTCCCTCCGGATCCTTTCTTCTCTCTTCTGGATGGTTTCGACGATGCTATGAATTTTTTCTGTCTGCCTCCCTTTGACGAAAGTTTCTAGTTTTGACGAGGCGAAGGCGATGGCAAGTAGTACGGTCGCGGGTACGGCCGCGCCCGACCGTACCACAAGTCGTTATGGTTTCAGCTGCCTCGGATGAGGTTGCCACCAAAAAGGAAAATGCTAGATTTGCACCCAAAGGTATGACTTCATTTCCTTCCTAAAACGTGAAATACGAATAAATAAGAAGCAAAACCCATGGAAAACATCTCTGAAAATGTGATAAGAATTGGTGCTATCAACGGCCTCGACGACACCTGCGTCCGACATAATCCTGTCTTTGCAATGGCACATCCCAGATTTCTTCACGCAAGACGAGGTCATGTCCCTGATAACCCCCAAGAGCAGGGGATCACTGTAGCACCTCTCAATGTGGAAGTAGGGTATCGATCCGCATGAGCAAGAAGGAAAAGTTATCTATTCCCTACAACTAAAGTGTCACAAGTTTTAGTTGATTATGCACTAAACAAGTTTAAAGAACAAGATGGTTGATTTAATGGATGGAAGTTTAACGTAACAAAACAAGAATGCAAAAGTGTCCCAATCCTCTTCAATGCAAGAGGACAAGACAAAGGTTTTCTCTTATAGGAACAATGGACATGGGTTCATGGGTTCACTCAATCCTCTCTCCTATCTATAGTGATTATCATGTTATAGATAAAAAATACACACAATTGTCATGTTTTAATGGTAGCTTTTATGATGGCTATATGTCCTAAAACACATAGTTGAAAGAAGTACTCATTTGTGTTGCTAGGTCACCCTCGTAAGGCTAGTGTGGTTGCTGTCACTCCCACATCATACTCTTCCTTTTTACCCCCAGATAAAGGATGTTGGGCTGTATTTCACATGTCACTCAATACATATGCCGTTGTCACATCGGCCATCCCATACCTACATACATCATACTTCATAATGGACAATATTCTAAACACTAGTGCAATGATTCATATTTCGTGTGCATGACCACATCTCTCTCATCTATCCACACTTGGTGGTGTCAATCACCTCATGACAAGGATAAACAAGACATTATGCATAAATCAAACCATCACATGTATCATAGAATATCTCCAAAGTATGACAAACCATAAAAGCGCCAACACAACGGTAAATGCATAACAAATATTATCTCATACCACAATATCCACCATAGGAATTACAAAGATAGTTCCATAATCATGCAAGGCACATCATATGGACTTCAACAATGATCATACATAGAGAGATTGGATCAAGTTACCACCACAAACCCAAAGTCCAGGGGGTGGACTACTCCCCCTTCATCATGGTGATGATGGTGGAGATGTTGGAGAAGATGGAGATGATCTTGCTGTAGATGTTGATGATGAACACGCCGGAGGGGGGTGGAGCCCTCCGGAGGTGATTCCGGCGGTGTTTCCCCCCTCCGATCTTCTCCGGCGGCAGCCTTCTGACTCTCTATTTCGTGGTTTTGTGTTTCTCCACCGCCTCCTCCCGAAACTCCTCGGGACTATTTTTATAGACGTTTTTAGGTCAAGACGAAGCCACGGAGACGAAAACGGACGGCATCGGAGCCACGAGGAATAAAAGAGGTGGTCCCACACGGCCAAGGAATCTGGCCGCGTGGGACCATCTATTTTCTTCCTCGGACTTCCTTTTTCGCGATCCTTGGCTCGTACGTCTTCTTATTTCCAAATATTGGGCCCCGTAAAATATTAGGTCATTTGGACGTCGTTTGGTCCCTGAAAGTCAAAAACATGGAAAAGGGGTTTTCTGGTTCTGCAGGGTTAATTCCAAATAAATGGGGAAACTGTGAATTATCCCCTAAAATCATTATAAAACATAAATATAACCCATATATGATGCAAATAAGTTGGAATATCAAGTAAAATAATGCAAAGTTCATGTATGCATTTTACACGCATCAGTCCCCGAACATGGTGTGCGACTCTTTCCAGCTCCAACGGTCGCATCCATCGTCGGGCATCTCCGACTCCAAATGTACCCACCAACTCTTCGACGAAACTCTCCTGGCACACAACAGGTTATTTCTTGTCCCATATGCATTATCTAGGATTAATTTTATGATGGTAGTTTAATTGTGATGTATGCTTAGGACTCGTTTATGATGGACCAAATCAATAATGGCCTAGATCCGCCGAATCATGACATTGGTGATATCGCATGTCCTTACTTAAATGTTGGGCAATCATCGAACACTCAAAAAACAAGGGTTGAAGGCAAGTGGTAGTGCATAGTCAACCACGAAAATGTGTTGTTGTTGTGCAAAAGTTGGTTGACCACAAGCACGGATCTGTTTTTGGAACTGAGCAGAAGGGGTCAAAGTATTTGGACAAAATCCACCAAATTAACCATGAGCACAAGCACTACGTGGAGCCGCTTCCAATCAATACCACACACAATGAGAAATCTCTCCAATATAGATGGGCCACTATCCAAGAGTCTGTGAACAAGTTTTCGGCTTTTTATGCACAGTGCGGAATATGAATCAAAGTGGCATTAGCGTCGATGCCCATATAAGTCTTGCTTGCTTGTTATCAATTTATTGTTTGCTTGCTTTCCATTCTGTTGTGCTGAGTAATTCTTGCTTGCTAGATGGGGTTTTGGCCACCACTTTGTATCACGAAGTTGAGAAAAAACATTCACTATGGCTCACTGTTGGCTCAAATTGAATGTAAAACCGAAGTGGAGCACCCTCTTTGAAGATCTCAAGAATCCTGCGAAGAAGATGAAGAAAAATGATGGCTCAATCTCTCATCATCTATTTGATTGGATTATGATGGAGGGACGGACATACAAGCACTAGTATAGAACGATACATCGGATACCCCTCTACGGAAACGGCACGAGTTAGGCAACGGAAAATCGCGACATCCCCCGCGTGCCGCACTGGGCCGCAAGACAGGCCCACGCCAAAGGCAACGGACAAATAGGGATTACATATTGGCAACGGAGATTATTTCAGCTCCATTGCCAATATGTGCTCATCACACGAACATTTTGGAAATCTCTGTTGTCAAAAGAAGCAGCCCGACAGCCTGTTAACATGGCCTATAAGAACCCTACGCCCTTCACTCTCACTCTCTCTGTGTCACTTCCAACCCTAGCCGCCGCACAGTCTCCTCTCTCTCTCCACTCTCTCGCATGGCTTGCACAGCTGGTAGATCCAGCCATCGCGGCCGCGGCCGCCCCAACGTCCGGGCATTCATGCAGTAACATCGTCAGCTGGTGTTGCAGGACGAGCGCTGCGAAGGCTCCAGCGCTTCGTCTCCTTCGGGCCGCAGCCAGTCAACTGGCCAGCAGTATAGCCTCCGCTAGATCCGCCGCCAGATCTACGCCGGCCCCTTCCTCGCTTTCGGAACCATCCATCTTCCTCCTCCTCGCCGTCCTCGTCCTCATCGTCCGACGATGAGGGAGAGAAGGAGGATCGTGATCTGGAGATCGCGCGCCAAGTCTCCCGCGCCGATTTCAAGCGCCAGGATGCCCAGCGTTGTCAGCGCGAGGACGATCTAGAGGCGGCAGTACTCCTCTCCGAGGCCTCGAACCAGGTCGAACGGGGCGATGAGGCGGTCTTCCAGTCAGACCTCCGGGCCGCCATAGCCCTCTCATTGGTCCCCGGCGAGAGCAAGGGATCGAGGTGGAGGCGCCGCCAGGGGAGGCTGGCGCTAGCTCCGTCGCTGGCGGCGAAGCTAAGCGAGCCTGGCTCGTCTAATGTAAGACCCTAGTTTCAGTAGATTAGGGTTTTTAGTAGTTAATTGTTTAGACATAGTTTTGCTTTGTTTTTCGTACACATTGTTTAGGCATTGATTTTAGCTCTGTTTGTTGTAGGCATTGTTTTTAGTAGGCATTGTTAGACATAGATTTTGCTTTGTTCTAGTTGTAAGTAGTTAATTGTTTAGACATAGTTTTGCTCTGTTTTTAGTAGCATTGTTTAGGCATAGATATAGTAGGCATTGTTTAGACATAGATTTTTGCTCTGTTCTAGTTGTAAGTAGTTAATTGTTTAGACATAGTTTTGCTCTATTTTTAGTAGCATTGTTTAGGCATAGATATAGTAGGCATTGTTTAGACATAGATTTTTTGCTCTGTTCTAGTTGTAAGTAGTTAATTGTTTAGACATAGTTTTTCTTTGTTTTTAGTAGCATTGTTTAGGCATAGATATAGTAGGCATTGTTTAGACATAGATTTTACCTCTGCTCTAGTTGTAAGTAGCTAATTGTTTAGACATAGTTATTCTATGTTCTAGTTGTAATTAGTTATGTTTATAGGATACCGATGATTACAATTAGGTGACTCCGTGTGAACCGGGGGTGGCGCTAGTGATCCTTGTGATATGCACAAATACACATCTTGTGCATCCTACTTGGCTCACTAGCTCCATCTCTCGAATTTGTGTATCCAATCTACATATATATGTATATATGAGGCATTGTTTTTAGGCTATGTTCTAGTTGTAATTAGTTCTATTTTTTCGCCTTATGTCGACGATTAAAATAAGGTGACACCGTGTGATCCGGGGGTGGAGCTAGTGATCCTTGTGGTATGCACAAAAATACACATCTTGTGCATCCTACTTGGCTCACCAACTCCATCCCTGAAATGTGTGTTCAATCTAATTATGAGGCACAAATCCAAATCATTTTTGTTTACTTTTGTCTTTTGAAGAAGCTTACCTTTTGAATTTTTTCATCTCCTTTAGGGTGAGGAGGAAACCTGGAGACGATGCGGCGGTCGTGAAGACGTAGGAGCGAGGCTCCGTCCACACGGTCCACTGAAGTCGGTGCCTCCAGGAGCAAGACTTTTGTGCAGTACTAACTAGGTAGAAGAAGAAGACCACACACTGAAGCAGGGCGAAGAGGAAGGTGAAGAACCGGCGGCCGTCACGCAGGAGCCAGGGCTCCGTCGATGGCGCAACAGGCATCACCTTTTTTTTTGTTTCCGATAGCCCTCATTACAAACGGTAAAAAACTTATCTCCGTATCTGATGTAAAGACTTAAGGCAACGATTATATATTATGTTCGTTGCCAATCTTATTGGAAACGATCAAAATCACCGTTGCCATTGTGCACCTTCACATCAGTGACAGGGTCGGGGACACAGACCGTTTCTCCGTTTCCAATGGGGTTTTTGATCTATTTCCGATGTGTCGTTCTGTACTAGTGAAGGGTCAGTTTCAAATAGGAAAATACATGTGATGGGGAAAAGGTGGATGAATAGGGTCGCGCGCGAGGGCGCGTCAAGCAAAATATTGGCCACATGGATAGACATCCTGTCAAAAAGGGAGATACATTGAATAAAATGGAGGAGAAAAGAAAGGAGAATAAGGATGGGAGATACAACATCTTCTTGAAAGTGCAAAGGGAGAGGGTGGAGTTTGACCGAGCAAGGTTCCTAGAGAGGTTGGAATTGGAGAGGGACAGGAAATATTTGGAATATAGAGAGAATTTTAATAAAAATGGACTTAGAAAATACGAAGACCATTGGGAGCCTTCAACTTGAGAAAGAAAAGTCCAGCCTCACGAGAATCATGGAGGAGTTGAAAATCATGTTGCAAGATACTAGCCTCATGGATATGATGGAAGTAATAAGTGGTTTGAGCAACAAAAGAAGAAGATCCACGAGCGCAAGAACTGAGACATTTGATTCATTCGTGTATCATTTATGTATGATATATTGTACTTTCTTTTGATTTCTGTTGAATTGTGATTAATTTGTGTTTGCATAATTGTTGAAAGGGTGATGAATTGATTGGTGAGATGAACATGCATGTGTTTGCATGTATTTAAGGGTTGAGAAATGGAGATGTGGTTGCCCGAACGGTCAAATGAGAATGGCTGACACCTGTCCGCGGGCACGTCTTATAGGTGGTCAGAATATGCTCTTACCTCTACAATTTCACCAACTCCTAGCATGTGGTGGTTCTGAGTGTAGCACATTTTGAGGTGCCTACTAGTGCACTTGGTCAGCCCCAAAAAAACATATTTAGATGTTATAAAAAAAAATCGAGAAAAATCATGCTCTAACGATGACATATATGTACCATTTTGTCGTCGTATCGGTCATTGTAGATAGGAGACGGGGGTCCTCTAGCCGATGCTAGAACCGCGGGGATGAAGGGAGCGTCGTCGAGGTCGGGATTGAACACGGCAAGGGTTTGCCTAGCTTCAGGCTCCGCAACGGTGGCGTAGCCCTACGTGCTGCTATAACTCACTATAATGGTAGATCGCCGTGTTATAGGTTACAGTGAGTTGGGAGTATGATTGTGTGGCCTAAAGGCTTCCCTGCTCTGGCTTATAAAGGCGGCCGGACCTAGAGTTACAAGGGGAACAACGTGCCTACAAGATTACAGAGTCCTAAACCTATCCGACTAAGTTACCGCCTTCCTACTTGGGCTTGGAGGCTTCGTGGACTTCAATCTTGGACCTCCTGCTGGCCGCCTTCCGCCTTGTATGTCAGCCGTCTGGGCTGCCCGGAAGGACTAAACCTTCACCATCCTTGGGCCATCCTGGACTAACCGGATTGATCCATGTCAGAGATACCCCTACTTGGTATATCCCAACACATTTTTTTTTCTGAATTCAATCCATAACTTGATACACAAAAAAATACACATTTTTTTTTTAGGTTGCAACCCAGTTTACTTTCGAAGTCCGAATATTTACCTGTCAGTTCGACACGCATCTCAAAACAAGTAAAGCTAGACATGCTGCAACGTTCGGAAAACGTGTATCACATGGTGGACTTTGAGCTTTTGGCAGCGGATCATGCATGACCGCCATTTGTATTTTAATTGCAACTCTCTCTAGAGGCTGGTATTCTCTGAAAGAAGTACCGTGATTCTCTGTTTTCACTTGGCACGATCTTGAGAGTGATATGCATCGGTTGAAATTTTATGGTGGGTGAAGATACACCTACGATTTTTCTGCATATTATACATGTACGATTGAGGATTCTGGAAATCAAATGCGTTTACTCACGCAAGAACATATATAGGAGTAGTAAAAACTCACCGACGGTGTGTGTGGGCACATGCTTAATCAGTTAATCACTAATTTACATGTTCAACACTTCAGGTAAGATACTCCTCTTGAAACACGCCGAATATCAAGGTAATTAAATATGTACATCGGTCTATCTGAAGCTACAAATCGCATTTTCTAGCTTATGAACTTCTTTTAGACATAAAGAGACCAGTTGCTCGCATTTTAAATAAATTAATGAAGCCCTAAACTGCCACATAGTACAAGGTAGTGCTCTGTAGGCCACCTTAAAGTTTTACAAACCACCCAAAAGGGTATAAAAGCATATAAGTTTAACCAAATTCCAACAAATGGTACAACAGCAAGACGAAGACAAGCTTAAATTTGCGGTGGGGTGACTAGGTAGCGCATCAATATTAGAATTCACCTTTTGTTGAACGGGCAGTATATAATTCTTGTTGATATCAATATTAGAAGCAGTTAGGAGCGCATTCACCTCTTGTTGTATTTGTTTAGCACACACTAGTACAGAACGACACATCAGACACCCTTTAATGGAAGGGTTGTGCTTCCGTGTACCCCATCTCTCCAAATTTGAAAGGATAGTTTGGTCTTTTGCCATTAATTAAGGCCTAATCTCGTTTTAATCTAATTGGGCCACCAAGATCTAAACTCAAACCCATATTATCCACGTATTTTCTTGAGCCGAGCCGCTGGAAACTTGAGTCCGGCTCGAGCCGGAAAAAATGGAGCAAAATGGATGTACCGGGGACTCGAACATGAGACTAACGAGTGTAGCAAAGGGAGCACAGAGAGTACGGTGATTTGGCTCCCGAGCTCCACAGAGCTCGTTTTTTTTGAAAAAATGGAAATTCACATTGTTGAGTTTCCAAAAATCGCGCAAAAAAATCACAGGTGTAGGTAGTCTCGAGACACACACGTGTGAATTTTTTTAACTTCAAATTCATTGAACCAAAATGTGCGGATTTTAAATTTTTTTAACCGAGCTCCATGGAGCTCGGGTTCTAAAAGCACTTTCCGAGTGGCTGAGGTCGCTTTGCTGCGCTAGTTGGTCCCAGGTTCGAGTCCCTATGTTTGCCATTTTGCTGTGTTTTTCGCCAGCTCGCGGGCCGAGTCTCAGTCTCCAGGTCACGGCTCAAGCCGGACCCGAGCTGATTTCGCTTAAGTAAAAAAAAAGGGCCGTATTAATGCCTGTAGAGAGGTGATTAAGTTTTACTAAAACGATTTTAGAGATTAATTAATGAGAAAAGACCAAGATACCCTTTTATATTTGGGAAGAGGGGGTACACTGAAGCATAACCACGACACGACTTAGGCGACGGAAAATCGTGATTTGACCGTTGCCGACGAGGCTGACAGAACTGGGCCGTGGCTGGAACGTCAACAATGGTTAGAAATTTCGTATCTCCGTCATTCATTATATTAATTATATTGGCAATGGCCCTATATTATGACCCGTTTCCAATATGTACATCTATGGCAACAGAAATTATTCGGAACCCGTTTGCAATGTGGACACATTCCATCTCATTGGAATTGGAACCGAGCCGAATAAATGCAGCGGCGTAGTGGAGGAACCGCCCGCTACTCTTTAAAACACCCCAATCCATCTTATCTCAATACGCCATAGAATCTTTTATCTCTCGCTCCCTGCTCTCTATCGCTCCTGCTAGTAATTAGCCAAGAAGCCTCGGAGTTGGGAATCACAGGAGCACACTCCGTCGCCGCCCGACAGTCCCGCCGTCAGCGACGGGTCTGTTGACAGACCGGGGACCCATCTCAACAGTCCAGCTCGGATTACGAGCTCGCTGATTGGATGGAAGGGACCAAGGAGAAGCCGAAGGTTGATTCCGATGAGGAGTCGACCGAGTAGGAGGATGACGACGACCAGGACGAGGAGGAGGCGTGATAACCCACAAGTGTAGGGGATCGTTTGTAACCTTTTCGATAAGTAAGAGTGTCAAACCCAACGAGGAGCTAAAGGTAGGATAATTATTCTCTCAAGTTTTATCAACCACTGATACAACTCTACGCACACTAAACGTTTGCACTATCTAGGAAATAAAACTAGAGCAACAATACGGGTATGAAAGATAGCTTTGCAAGATAATAAAGAACAAGAAAGTAAAAGTTAGTTGCTGCAACAATAAAGTACACTAAAGAACCATAAACTTACAAAACCATGAGTGTGGAAAAGTGGTGGAAAGTGTGATGCAATTGCCCAAGATTAACTAGTGAAGATACTTGGTTCATTGTCTTTGATGCAGTTGTGATTACACATACTATATGATTGGAACGTTACCAAGCATCCGCGTATACTAGCAATTCATTAAGGTTTCCCCAACCATAGCCTTAAGTTAACGGTCCGCTTAATTCCATACCTGTATAATTCCGCTTCGAGTTCTCAGGTTTCTGTCACTCTGGCAGAACTTTCCCCTTCCTCTACACGTACTACAAACCCTGTGATGATGATCCATGCGCGCATAAATATAATGGTCACCATAGGACTGTAACATATCGACATACAACTCTAATGAACCAAAGATATTCAACAATGCAACCATAGGATAATAGAAACTACACAAACATGACATAGATCATTGGATAATACTTTATAACATCAAACACCATGTTTACATAGATGGGTACAGAGCTGTGTGGGAGGAAGAACCACTGTATACAAGGAGGGATTGGCGGTGGAGATGGCGGTGAAGACGGCGGCCATGGAGGAAGAGGCAAGGCGGAGGCGGCGCGGGTGGCGCCGGCGGTCAAGGGTGCGCCGCCCCTTCGCCTCCTTCCTCTATGGCTTCTTGGTGATGTAGCGAGTTCTCCCCCATGGGAGATGGGATCCATGGGGGAGGCAAAAAGATGGCTTTGGTGGCTGCAATTCGTGGGTATGGGTCTCTCCCCATGATCTAGCTAGGTTTCCTCACTTTATATAGGCTCTCGGATTTCCGTCATTCCATCTATGGTTTCAGTAAATCGGGAATATCTGTAGCGTCCGGACTCATAATTGGACAAATTTTATGTCTAGATCGATTGGCATAAAAGTTCGCGCAACTGTCGCGACTAGATGTTTTCCATTTGACGTCGTCATCTATCCGGTACGTGACAATCTTCGAAAAACGTTTACAGACAGATTTCAGAAAAGTCTCAATTCGACTCCAACAAGGTTTTTTTTTGTATTTTTGATAATTTCTACACATCAAAGTGTAAAAAAGAACATTGTACACTTTTGCAACTATTAATAGGTTAGTCCAAAATAAATCATAAACTTAATGTAAAAACGAGTGTTAAAAGCATAAAAGTAGCATTAAACAATCAAAAATTATAAACACGTTTTGGACGTATCAAGGCGCCACTCCCGAAGAAGGGAACAAAGGCGAAGGAGAAAGATGACACCCCCAAAGACGACGATATGCCGCTTCCGCCTCTGCCTCCGACGACCCCCAACAAGCAACGCCGTGAGAAGGAGGAGGATTGCGCGGAAACGGGGCACAAGAAAAACAAGAAGTAGCTAGTTGTGCTATACGCTAATTTACTTTATTATTATTAATATGTTATCCGTCTGTAATGTAATACTTATTACTATTAATATAAGTATCCTAGTGGTTCATTATTAGTAGGATCGATTCTCCATATAGTAGAGATTAGTAAAAATATTATTTGAGAGTGTAGAAGAAATTCCCATCGTTGCTAGGTAGGTTCCGCTTGTCAGTGGTATACACAACGGAAACGGTTTTGTGAAATAACCGTTTCCTATGTGGTACATGCTGCTACATATATAAGTACATGGCATAACCTTACGCTCTCACTCTTTTCCTCACTGTCCCAATGTCCTTAGATCTGCTCGTGCGGCGGCTCCTAGCGGTGCGGCTATCGCTGGCGTCCCGTCTCCCCCGAGACGCGCTATCGCCGGTGATGAGGACATCCCTGCTATAGATACAATCACCATGCAAGGACCGATAACTAGAGCTCGTACACGTCAACTACAACAGCAGGTACTTTCGTTCATACAAGCTACTCCTAATATACATGAGAATATGATGCTGCCTAAAGTAGATGTGTTTGTTTCACTTAGAATGATGGACCAAGCATGGACGAGAGGGACCAGCTATGGAGCATGTACGTGGATACGGATGGAAGAGGAGTGCAACCGATGGAGCTGAGTATGCCACCAAGGGAGACTAACGCAATTTGAAGATTTGGACGAATTTCTCAAGCCTACACTTTATAATTTCGTCCATAGTCATATATGGTGCTGCGTCACCTTTATTTATGGGCCAGGGCCCATGTAATTTCGAACCAGAACCTTTAGGTCATTTTTGAGTCCGTATTAAGGGAGAAAAGGCCATCTAGGGTTGGATTCGGCCGCCACCACATGGCTGGCCGAAACCCCCTCCTTCTCCCCTTATATACCTCGTCTAGGGTTTAGTTTAGACTCGGATTTTGTTTAGTTAAAAAGAACTCAGCTATTGCTAGTCTTCGCCATAGGCACGAGTGTCGGCTAGACCTCCTGTACTACGCACTTGCAGAATCCCACCTTCATCAATAAAGTTCATCTTTCATCCGCAATTCGTGATTGCATTATTGGTTCTTACTTGTTTCTCGATCGCAGGTAGAACTAGACCTTTTGGTCAGGCTGATCGTGCTTCTGCAGGATCGGTAACCTCGGGAGATTGGTTTAGCGATTGCATTGGCGCTGCGTACGCGTGCGTAGTAGTCGGATCGCCAAGGTCAAACTCCACCAGAATCGACGTATCTTCATCTCATCGAAAGATCGGACACCTTTGCTCTATCAGCAGGCCTCGCAGTCTACTCCGAAAGGGCAAGGCCGGCCGCCACCTCCGCGTCTCCTCTGAGCGGCCTGGCCGGCATCACTGCCTCCTCTTCGCCGCTTTCGCTTCTCTCCCCCTCGACCTCGTCTGGATCTGTTTGCAGTCTAACGGTTCCGCTAGATCGATCCAATGGAAAACTCTCAAAGGTATCACATCCACTCTTTTAGCATAGCATAGTTAAGTTCACACTATTTTGATGTAATTAACTTGGCTATTGTGCACTTGTTTATACTAGATCTGTTCACTTCCACTAGTTCTGTGACCAATTTTAGTTTAGCTAACATGTCTATACTAGATCTGTTCACATCCATTAGTTATGTCTCCTTCATGTCACTAAGTCATTAAAATTTTGAAAACAAGATTCTATTTCGGTTCCACTGCTTAAAAGAGTGTGAACAAAAAAAGAACACAAACACTACGCAAGCCACGAGTAGTGTTTGTTATTTTTCCTACAATGGCCTCCAATAATATACATAGGTCAGTACACACTATATACAACTTGTTACTTCATTTTATTGGCTTAAATTGTTTGTTCTAGTAGTGTCAGAACTAACATCAGAACTAACATCAATCCTTTATTTAGATATCAAGCTGTTCCCTTTCAAATCAAACCATACATATCTACCTGTCGCTATTGTGACGTTTTGGTGCACTGCATAAAATACCTTTTTAAGTATGATTGTTTTATGCAGTGTGGCGGAAATGTCACACGGGTGACGTATTAGATTAGATTTCGGTGACACCGCCTAGAAAAGTCAGTTCCAGTGGTGGCCTCCATGGAAAGAATGGTCGCTGTCAGGCTGCTGACATGGAAATATCTTGTTGAAAGACGTGTGTTGGCTGCTCTAATTTCTCAATAAGAGCCACCTCAAGACGTAGATAAGATATCATTTTAGTTTTACTTAAATTCAGAGTCTTCATGTTTCAGCATATGTACTTAACAATTGTAATTTTTTTTACTAATGTATAGGGTCTAGAGTTTCAACATCCTTCTCTCAGAAAGCTAAATAAGACGAGATTGCTAGAGTGGCACCTGTGAGGAATGGGGAAAAGTATGTAGGAAAGAAATCGTTAATTCTTTACGTCCTTTTAAATGATAGGCTAGCTTAATATAGATTAAATTAGTTATCGTTTTACAGCTTATGTTGTGTCGCTTGTGTCGGAAATGTAAAGGTAAAATTACATTGATATATATTGCAGGCTAAAGAAATATATATACCAAACTTACGAAAAACCTCAGTGCAACCGAGTGGACCAAGATCTCAGTAACTGATGATATCGACCTTACGACAATGAAACTAACTAATAACCGTTGTCAAACCCATCCTTATCCGTGACGGTTATTTCCTTTGTTACTGATGTGGCCCTTCACATCAGTAGTGGGGCTCGGGACATGGACACTTTCTCCGTTTCCGATGAGCGTTTTGACCCGTTTCTGATGTGTCGTTTCGTACTAGTGTAAGGAACATGACAATCTTGTCTAGAAGCGGCAGTGGATTGAGATTTAGCGGAGGTCACCGTTGTTGTAACATATATAAGTAAATGTTTGAGCACATAATGAGCCGTTTGACGTCGAAAGTTATATTTTATTGGGAACTTGATACGAGTGAACCATTAAGCCCAACACTATGGTACAAAAAAAGATCCACATGGAAAGCCTATTTTTCCCCAAAAGAATTGAATATAGATGACATACCAACAAAATTGGACCGATTCCAAGAAACAGCCAGCATCGATCCTACTCCACTCCACATGAATTGGGGTAGGGCGCATCTGGAAAAAAATGAGGTTAACATCCTATGGTTGGCTATAGAGGATACACTTTTCATCGGAAGAGACTCCGCGCTTGTGGATCTTGTCATTGGACGACAAGCGCCCTCTCACAAGTTGCGAAGAGAAAATATTCATCTTGAGCAGGATCAAGGCAGCCGAAATATCTTTGGCATATGCCATCACCGCGCCCTGGCACAACTTTTGGTAGAGGTAGTGAGGAGACAATTATCCTCATGGCACTGAAACGTTAGAAACGTATCGACAATCTTTTAGTTTATTATGCTAATCTTACATATTTGCATTATATCATAAGTTCATACCATTGTTATTAAAGATTTACATAATTTCCCACAAAATGTCATTATTTTGGTATCTAACACTAGAAGGCAGAAAAAATCTTCTTTTAGTGTTTTTGACTTTCAGGAAGCTACAAGATTCATAAAAGGACAGGGTCAAAAATGATGGTTCAAAAGTTTCAAGATGGATCGAACAAGACAAAGTAGGACCCCAAGAGCGCAATAGTCTACAAGATAGGGCCATCACCATGCCGAGAGGGGATCTTGGCTCTCGATCGTCCATTTGCAACACAATATTCGTGTCTCCGCCTTCGTTGGGACCAAATCCATATATATAAGGCATGGTTGCGCGAACTTTTCAGAGTTGACGATGCAAATGAGGAAAATGAAATAAATAGCAAGGCGCCGCCGAAGGAGAGCTAGAGGGGAACCACAACCGGAATCGCCTCCGGTCGCCTCTCCTCCATCGCCATCGCCTCCTCATCGCTCTCCACTATGGGGGGTGGGGAGTATCACCCCTGGACTATGGGTTTGTGGTAGTAGCTTGATCATATCTCTTCATGCACTATCATTGATCTAAGCCATATGAGATGCTTTACATGATTACAACATTATAGATGCATGTAACTCTATGGTGAATCTTTGTTTATGAGATTATGTATGCCATGCACTTCCTGTTATGTTCAGGCACTCGTAGAGCATATTATGCTCTCGTTCTATTTGCATATGAACAAAGTTATGAAGACCTCAAAACTTTTATGTGGTGATCGGACATTTAGTCTTAACATCTCCCTTATTTGTACATGTATGTGCCAGTGGGATCAATCATTAGGGGTGTAATTGCGCATGCATGTGTCTGCACCTATTTATGTCTTCATCCTATACTTTATTATATGAAAACCTTTTGTGTTGTAATCCTAAAAGTAATTATACGAGAGTAGGGTGTGTGTTAGAAGAGGCGGTACCGGAAAGGGTATGCTAAGTGATAAAAAATATCTACACTAAGTGACATAAATAGCAACCCCCCCCCCCCCCAGGGCCGGCCCTGAGGGGGGTCAGGGGGGCGGCCGCCCCGGGCCCCCGAAACCGAGGGGCCCCCAAATCCTAACTGGCCAGGGCATATATAGTGGTGGAGGAGCGATCAAAACGTGAGCGCCATTAGAGCAGTTGTTCGGCTTCCTCTGATATCTCCTATCGTTTAAGAGAGACAATACAACGAAGCGATATGCTGTTTCTAAGTGGACGTGAGATAGGGCCTCTTTTCCTTTTGTTGCTTGGGCTTCGGCTGGCTGGGCTTTTATATATTCATTTAATAAGTTGAAAGGATTAAGTGAGCCATGGCTGGTGGGCTAGACTGTGGCCAGAAAAAGTTACAGGGAAACGCATCATATAACCAAAGCACATTCTTTTCCGCTAAAAAAAAGCGCATTTCCTTCCTTGTTAAAAAAAGGGATTTCCTTTGCTTGCTAAAAGTACACATTTCTTCTTCCATCGCGCTGTTATTTTGTGACCTTTGACAAAGGTGGAACTAAAAGGTCATGCATCGTATGAGTCCAATTCTCCTTCTCCATCGATTTTTTTTCTATGTGCTGTGTGCCGCCACCCCGAGAGGTTAGAATCCTAGTCGCCGAGAGGCGAACACACTGCTTTCGTCGCCAACATGACGACCCAGTTTTTAGGTAGCATCGGTACCATCAAGTCATTTTGCATTTAGAAATGTTAGGATTTTGTAAGATAATATGTATAATTACTTAATGTACACATTTACGCGGTTATATTGGTAACATTTCATATTTGCATGTATATTTTATCGCATGTTTATGGGGCCCAAGTTTTAATTTCGCCCCGGGCCCCCGAAATTTCAGGACCGGCCCTGCCCCCCCCCCCCCCCCCCCCCCCCATGACATCCACACATTTAGGGATGAGAGAGAATGCAATACTTCGTCGCTCCTGACATCAGAGTTGTACATTTAAGGGTATATAGTAAATTTCAATCTCATGTCGTGAAACATAAGGTAATAATCTGTTTTATAACTTTTAAGCATACGAACAACCCACTTGCTTAGGGAGTATTAGCACTACATGCTTAGCAAACAACGGAAACTATGCCTGTTTTGATCTTTGCAAATGGTGCCCATATGAATGTTTATCATTACTAAATCATGACTACTGGAGTATGTGTGAATCATTGCTCATAATTGTACTTAACATTTTATTGGAGAGAGATTAAGTGCATCATGAACTCAGGTTCATTGTTTTCGTAAGAGTAAGCCATCGGCCTGTCCTCTCGCATTTTAGTGGACTGAGCTATCTTTACATTTACTGTATTTTCTATGTTTTACTTTCATGCAACAAATTGACCATTATTATTCTTTTTAATTTGTTTAGCGCATAATAACTAGAATTGTTACACTATAATTTGAGAAAATAAATAGGTTTACCTTTGATACGTCATAAGCGTATTTTTATTTTTTATTGACCCATGCCATTATTATGACTCGTTCAAAGCTCGTCGAGCAGGAGTTATCTTTAGAATTTCTTTGCACAGGGTACTTTGCTAAATAGATAATGGCCAATTAGGGTCCCATCCGAATTAAGGAATACCAAATGATGCGTAGTACATTCTGGAACTGAACTTTGCTAAGATTGAGAAACCTGCAGCTATCACACAACCATTAACTCTCGTTACTCCTTGACAAGCCACATAAACCTCACATAAACTTGTTAAGATTTCTCCTCGGAATTCTCATCCCAGTTAGCTACACGTACACTTACCTAAAACAAACAGATTTCGTACACTTACCTGACCTCTAAACTATCGTCAGGTCAAAACCTTTTGCAGTATTCTAAGTTTGAGAAGCTTAATTTGAATTTTTTTTTGAGGGGCAGCAGCTTGATTTGATGGTTAGTCAAATGATGAATATGGATCGACGCGGTATCAAACCTGTCACGAGTTCCCAAACGAAAGGCTTGACCTCGTGGGCTGGAGAAGTTGCATGACGTTGTATTTTTCTTCGCCTCCTATTTTACAATCTCGATGCTGTTTTGCTTCCATTGTGAGGTTAAGGAAGAAAAAGGACATCATCAAAAGGCTCAACATCACTGTGTGTGAATTGCTTCAAGACGATAGTAATTCAGGGTGATATGCATGGTTGTGAGTGCTCGCTAATACTAATATAGGAGTTGTATTAGCGGACCTGTGCCTTCTCGTATCGTCCAGGCTAGCTGGCTTCACATGGATGCTACTACCTATTTATTCTCATTATGGGCAGTTTTAGGGCTTTTATCTGAATTTAATGATTTTAGACTCATACATGTGATTAGGCTAGCAATTTATTTTCGCTAATGACGACGTACAAGCGTTGTATGACGACGTACAACTTGCTATACTATAATAGTATAGCAAGTTGTTCGATATAAGATAGTGTCATGTAATGCATAGCCAACCTAATAACCAACATATATAATAGTTGGCTATAAACGTTGCACTAATTTATTTATAGTTGGTCCATATTACACTCTCACAAAGTGTTCTATAGCACGTGGTGCAACCGACTCTTAGTTTACAGTCCACTTCTCTTCTCTCATGTTCTCTCCTTCAACTCGGCAAAATTGTATTGTTGAAATATTTACAGGCTGCTGATTAGAACCTATTAAACTTACTCTAATATGCCACATCAATAAACTAGATATAAAACTGTTGTAAAAACCTATATTGAGAGAGAACTTATTAGACAAATAAATATTAATTGGCTCATATCCCTGCCATCAAGATTAGAACAGCAAGAATCACTCGTCATCAAGACAACACACCTCCCGGTGCGCATTTCCTATGCATATATTCATGGCCGGTCTGCACATAAGTATATATTCTATCGGCGTAAGGTCTAGATATTATTAACCACGCTATACGTTCCCCATCAACAGCTCGATGACACACGAGTGTCATTTGTTATCCCTGGTGATCTGCCGTTACTTCCCACCATCCCATCATTTGGAAAACAAACACAGCTTGTGTGCTTGTGATGGCACAAAGTTAGCAAGGAGTCCACCTACCTCTTCTTTTTCTTGCAAGGCATACGTATGCTGATGTAAATTACAGAGTTAGATTTTTGCCCACCGACACCGGTCGATCGATTCAGCATCTACGCAGAGGAAGATAGACCGAACTTGGAATATGCTATAACTAACTAAGATCACATGCATGCTGGCAAAAACCAGCGCAAAGCTAGTATATTGATCAGCCATTCACGATTCACCACCGCCCCGGCCCCAGATGCTTCACAGGTCAACCATACATATGTATAGCCATATAGGCAATATCAACGGCTCCGGCGCATGCAGAGGGCTTAATGTGTCTTTTGACCGCCAGTCCGCCACAGAATTTCAACAACGCGCAAGGCAATTGGTTAATCATCTCGCTGTTCGACCGGAAAAAGCGCGCGTGAGGTTCATGTGATGACGTACGGAGCTGAGAATCTTGATTCCTCATGTGGAGGGAATGGCAAGGGCAAGTGACCGGATTCGCGCCCTGCTTTGCATTAGCAAATCCTCTTTCCAAAAGACATGCACAAACATTTTCAAATTAATGCACATGTAGAGCTTGGATTTGGGCCCAATTGGTTGCCGATTATTTCTCACGCTAGGACCTTCCATCTGGGTTTGTAAGGTTTAACAATGAATAAAATACACCACAAGTACTAAAACTATTTGAGGGGTGTCAAGTTATTCCCGATTCTATGAAAATGCACATCTGAGTCCTATAACTTTGTTAAGTGTGTCATCCCTCGTCCTATGCACGCCAAATCAGCTTTGACTTGCATGCTTGACGGGTTAACCAACGCCACGTGGCAATATTTTACATAAAACCCCTTAGAAGATCTTGTTTTGTAATTCTGTGGTCCTTCCCTTTTACTTGCATCATCTATATACGGTCAGCAAGCGCTTCTGGTAGCAGAAAACTGAGACAGCCATGCCGAAGTATACTAGCAATGACATTTAGCGCTGGGGGCGATGGAACTAGGCGAGAAAGCCGCAGATAGTAGGTAGGCAGAGCAAGCATAGGCACGGGATAGACACTGAAGCTCACTAGCAAGTAGGAACAGCTGAAGACGGGAACGCGCTCATACTCACCGAGCCGGACGCAAGAACTCTCGCTGACACCCGCTCTAGCTAGTTAGGGTCTGTGTAGTTTGGTTGATAGGTACTGCACGGAGCTGACTAGATGGATGGAAAAAATCGATTGATTCAGGTCCAACACAACTCGCCAAATCTAGCTAGACTAATGATTAATCTATTTTTTTAGAAATAGAATTTTATTAATCCTAGCCTCTGCATCGAGTGATGCACACAGCCGATTATTACAGAGTTTGATCGTAAAATAATTCGAGTTTACATCTCAGCAACCCACAAAGGAATGAGGCAAAGACTTAACCAGCACAAAGACAACTAAAGCAAACTACAAAAGTCGACTAAAATACTGCCACGTATGCTGGGAGAAAAAATCATGTGCCACCAACAGGAGTCTTGTTCATCCAGACACTATAAGTTCTCGCTGGTCCGAAGGTAGCAAGAAGGCCCATAGCTGAATCCAGTACACCGCCATATGGATAGCCTGTAAGACATCAAAAATTTCTTTCCTGTTAAAAACAAGATTATTCCTATAATTCCAAATAGACCAACAAATAGCTGAAACGCCAATATGAATCCTAGTCTTGGTCTTTTTATCCATCCCATTCAACCAATTCCCAAACATATTAGTGACATTGGTAGGAGGAGGAATATTGTAAGAATAAAAGACAATACGCCAAACAAGTTTTGCAAAAGGGCAGGATAAAAAAAAAATCAATAGTTTCACTACTCCCACAAAAGGAGCAATGAGAATCGCTTTTCCAATTTCTTTTTGCCAAGTTATCTTTAGTAAGCAAGACTTTTTATGAAGGAACCACATAAAGACCTTAATATTCAGGGGGATTTTTAATTTCCATAAGTAAGTTTGTAAATATCTAGTATGGCCATTCATCAAGTCCTCATACATAGATTTAACTGTGAAAATCCCGTTTTGTGTCAATTTCCAATGAAAGCTATCCGGAACATCAGTGAGAGTAATATTCATCAGTCTAATACATAAATGAGACCACATATCCCACTTATTCCCAACTAAAGCCTTTCGAAATCCTAAGTTTAGAGGGGGGCATTATGAAACGCATCACGAACCGAAACATTTTGCTGTTGCACAACGTCGTAAAGTACTGGATATTAGTTTTTTAACGGGGTATTACCCAGCCAAGTGTCCTCCCAAAACCTTGTGGTTTCCCCGTTACCAATCCGAAAAGATCCTCTACTAAAGAAATCTTCCTTAACTCTCATTAGACCTTTCCAGAATGGGGAATCAGTTGGTTGTACTTCAACCTGAGCTAAAGTTTTACTATGAAGATATTTGTTTTGCAGCAATTCCTGCCAAACCCCTTCTTCATTTAATAGTTTAAACAACCACTTACTGAGTAAACATTTGTTTTTAGTTCGAGTACTTCAACCCCTAAACCACCCTGATCCTTCGGTCTACATATGATGTTCCATCTTGTTAATCTATATTTTCGCTTATTTTCATCATTGTGCCAGAAAAACCGAGATCTATAGAAGTCCAGTCTTTTACGTACCCCTTTTGGTACCTCTAAGAAAGACAACATAAACATCGGTAGGCTTGTTAATACCGAATTGACAAGAACAAGACGATCCCCGTAGGATAACATCTTACCCTTCCAGCACCCCAACTTGCCTTCGAAACGGCTTTCTACTGGGTACCATTCAGAATTCCGAAGTTTTCGATAGTGAATCGGAACCCCGAGATATTTAAAGGGTAAAGAACCAGACTCACATCCAAATATGTGTTTGTATTGGTCTTCCACCTCTTTTGCCTTCCCAAAGCAAAAAAATTCACTCTTGTGAAAATTATTTTTAAGCCCCGATAATTGTTCGAAAATGTAGAGTATAAGTTTCATGTTCACTGCTTTTTCCAAATCATGTTCCATGAATAATATAGTGTCATCTGCGTACTGCAATATAGATAGGCCCCCCCTGAACTAAATGAGGAATAAGACCACCTATCTTACCATCTTCCTTCGCCCGCGCAATCAGAATGGCTAGCATATCCGCAACTATATTAAACAACATTGGTGACAAAGGATCTCCCTGTCGTAGACCTTTTTTTGTTTGAAAATAAAGACTGATGTCATCATTCACCCGGATACCGACACTTCATCCCTGAACAAATTGCGTAATCCAGTTGCACCATTCTTGTGCAAAACCTTTCATGCGCAATGCTTGTTGGAGAAAAGGCCATTTAACTTTATCGTAAGCCTTCTCAAAATCAATTTTAAAAATCACTCCATCCATTTTCTTCCTTTGAAGTTCATGAATGGTTTCATGCAAGACCACCACACCCTCTAAAATGTGGCGCCCGGGCAAAAACGCCGACTGTGTCGGTCGAATTATTTTTTGTGCAATTTTAGTAATACGATTAGTACTTACTTTTGTGATGATCTTAAAACTGACATTGAGAAGACAAATAGGTCTATATTGTTGTATCTGCACCCCATTATCTTTTTTGGGGAGCAAGGTAATAACTCCAAAATTTAGTTTGAACAACGACAAATTTCCTTGTTTTAACTGAACAAAAAGAGCCATTAAATCATCTCTAATAACCTCCCAAAAGGTCTTATAGAACTCGGGTGGGAAATCATCAGGTCTGGGCGCCTTGTTCAGCTCCATTTGGAAAATAGCCTCATACACTTCTTTCATTAAGAAATCAGCTATAAGAATATTATTTTCTTCTTGTGATAATTGCGGTATGTCGTGAATAATATGTTCATCCATAATAAAATCATTCGGTGATGAAGCCCCAAACAATTTTTTATAGTACTCCGAAATGTAAGTTTTTAATTTTTTCTGCCCTATAATCGTTCCTTCATCTTGCTCTAACTGAATTTTTTTCTTCTTTCTATGTTTCTCATTTGCAATGAGATGAAAGTATTTTGTATTACTTCCACCTTCCTGGATGTGCTTTACTTTGGCCCTTTGTGCCCATTTAGTTTCTTCATCTCTCCGAAGGCAACAAAGCCTATCGTTTGCATCCCATAAAGTATCTCGCTCAGATACCAAAAGCGGATTAGTCTTAGCTCTAATATCTATTTCGTCAATAATTTTTAATAATCTTTCCTTTTCTTTCTTATATTTTCCACTTTGATTTTTTGCACATCCTTTAAGAAAGCGTCTTAGATGTATTATTTTATTTTGCCACACCTCGATCGGTGTATTTCCTTTAGCCGGTTTAGCCAATTCAGCTACAACCATCTCATAAAAACCTTCCAATCTTAACCAGGAAAGTTCAAATGAGAACCTTGCTTTATTTCCTACATGTGCATGTACTCCCGAGTCGACTAACAACGGAGTATGATCCGATCCCACTCTAGTTAAATCCTGAACTGTAACTAGAGGATACTTCTGTTCCCACTCAGTAGTAGTAAGAACTCTATCCAGCTTCTCAAAAGTTGGAGTTTCTCACCTACTAGCCCATGTATACTGTCTGCCCGAGAGTTCAAGCTCTCTTAGCTCTAGGCTCTGAATAATAGCGTTAAACATGATCGGCCACCTTGGATTATAATTGTCATTGTTCTTCTCTTCAGGTTTTCGAATTATATTAAAATCTCCACCCACCATCATTGGTAATGGTTCATTTTCACATAATCAAACTAACTCTAACAAGAACTGGGGTTTGTGTTCATCTTGGGCAGCCCCGTAGACCAACACTAACACCCAGTAGAATCCGTCACTCTTTGACTTTAAGAAAAGTTTGACACAAAAATCTCCTACCTCAACGTTTGTGACCTGAAGTGTTCCAACATTTACCCCTAAAAGCATCCCACCGGACCTACCCCAAGGAGATAAAGAAAACCAACTGAAATCTTGGCCAGTCGCCAGGTGATTTAAAAAAGGAGTAGCAAAATTAGATCTTCTAGTTTCCGACAAAGCTAAAAAATCTAAAAAAAATTCTCACGGATTGATTCTTGAACGAACAAGTGTTTTCCGGGGTCACGAAAACCCTCACTATTCCAAAATAACCCTTTTAAGTTATGCATTCTTACGTTTGTTTTGTATTTTGATTCGAGCACTTCTACGCTTATTCGAACAAGAGTAGTCTCTCCTCTTTTTGGTCCTCTTGACCGTCTCTGACAGGACTGGAAAATCCGACTGATCTTCCAACATCCTATTGCTCTCATCATCCTCTAAATCCTCAGTTAGGGCTAAAGCTTTATTAAGACTCAAGCTATAAGGTTGCGCATCCTCCTTATTTTTTACATTATTATTCTGAATACAAATCGAACGATCTAACTCAGATTGCTTAATCATCATGGCCGAATTAATAATTTCTTTATCTGTCACCCCTAGTGATACCCCCCAACTTAGACGCCCTATCCGAAATTTGCTTATCAGAAAAATCTAAAATAGAGTGGGTAGATTTTGTAGTACCTTGTAGTCCCGCTGTTCAGCCAAAAGCATGGCCCGTCCCATCTGAGTGTCATCGGCATTGTGCCGCGCCCACTCGACCGAATGCCCAGCTCCACGACGTCCGAAAAGCCACCAAACTCGATGATGCTCTGCTTGGACACCTCCTTTTTGACCACACCGAAGTGCGGAATCAGAAAGGTTGGCATCGAAGGAGTTTACACTGGCGCCCTGGTAGGCGCCGCATCAGTCGCACTCGATCCTGCACCCCCTCCAGGGGTACGCGGAGAGTCCACGACCGCCGCCTTGTGGCTCAATCTAGCCCCACCTCCTGTGGTGCGTGGAGAGCTAGCCGCGGAGCACGAAGCCCCAGTCACCGAAGCCGTCGGTGAAGACGATAACACAGCCTCCTGCTCTGTATGCACGGGCGGAGTAGACAGCCCCACCGAAGCCAACTCGACGCCGGTCTCACGTATCATGACGCAAAGTGTTGCGGCTGTTGGAGACCCAGCCGCATGTACCTCTGCCTCGGCACTCTCAAGCTGTAATCCTTTGTCCCCCACCATCTCCGTATCCTCCTGGCTAGCTCTTACAAGCGCAAATTATTTCCTTGCCTTGACAAAAGCACAACGAACAGACGGAGAGAAGACCACTCCCACTTTCACCGCAGCTGTCGGTGGTTTGGAAGCCGAGCCACCCTGCTGCTCCACTACCGTAGTGGACTCCGTTGCTGCCGTAGATTGGTTGTTCGTTTTATCGTTAGGGAAGTATTTAGCCACTGCCTCCTGGAAATCATCCCCGAGGTCATCATCATCATGTAAATCTATGGAGAACTCTTCCGTGGACTAGTGGTAGCCGTGCATATGTGCATAAGGGCCAGGTCTCGGGTTCGAGTTTTCACGTCTACCTTACTGACAAATCCGAGGTGGAGTCCCCCCTCCGGTCTTGTTGTTTAGATGATTAATCTATGCGATTATTTTTTAAGTGTGTCAGCGCGCAATTAACCAATGTACCCAGCTACATATGTAGCAGTACTAGGACCGAATTGTTCAGCACATAATCGGTCGGTGCGATATTGGACATGATGATGCCATGACCGTAGTGTTGATTGATAAGCAGGTCAGGGCAAAGCTAGGGGTTGCCAGTTGTTGTATGACACGCCTCGGCGGTGGATCATGCTTGCGGACGGCTATAGAGTGAAAACGTGGGAAGAACCACGAAATCAAATGAGATGATTTTCCACGGGGTTTTGTGCAAATTATTGCCACTTGGCGGTGGTCAACCTGCCACACGTACAAGTCAAAACTGGCATGACATGGATAGGACCTCGGGTGACACACTTAACAAACTTATAGGACTCAGATGTGCATTTTCATAGAATTAGGACTTGCGATGCATTTTACGCATTAACAAATCTTGACTTTTATCCAAACTTGCTTAATTTTGATCAAGTTTCTCGAAAAAAATACCTAACTAATGAATACATTATGAACATATATATATTATACTAGCTAATATAATGATCATATTTGTTTGTTATTGTAGATGTTAACATCTCTTTCTAGAAACATGGTAAAACTTAAGAAGATTTGGCTTAAACAAGATAAAAGAGCTTTATAAACCTAGCTCGATGGAGCGTAGGCCTTTGTCTTCAGAAAGGATGCCACATACCCTTGTTGGTTTGCTACTGTTAAGAGTAATTAACCGAATGGTTAATAAGGGATAATGCCCACTCCCCCTCCCTCTGATCCCTCCTAGTCGTATACATGTGTACACTTGATGCATTACATCATTGTATCTTGTTTGTCAATCTGTACTACAAACATGTTATCTACATGATATCCATCTGAGCGAGTTTGAGAAGAGGAGCAGAAGAAAAGGAGGAAGAAGAGGGTGTTGGCCTCCATCGCTCCAACGATCGAAATCCACAAATATGAACTTTGTCTTCTTGCTTTTCAAGATCATCGAAATCAAAGAATCATAGAAAGGCTTAGGCGAAACACTGATTTGAGGGTGGAGATGTAACTACATTGATGTCTTCTAAGAAGACTCTGGTGACTACACCGACCGATAATTCTGAAATACAAGGCTCCATGTTAATACATGTGGGTTCACGGAATGATAAACGACATACATCATTCATGTCGTATTGGTTCTCATGAATCATCAACTATTATCTACAAAGATAAGGTAGACTGTGTTGCACAAATACAAATAGGATACATAAAGAACATATCACTAAGCATATTGACACTAAGTTGTTTTGCCGCCACGAGTTCCAGAAGGGTGGGAAATAAACATCTTGCAAGTCAAGTCATGTGATAATCTCGGTGATCTCTCCACAAAGTCGCAAAACTTCAACATTCCAAAAATATGTTCATAAAATTGTTATGTGGGGCTTCGATTTTTGCAAAAATCAGGGAGAGTATCTTCCTAAAATATCCCTATTGCATTATATTACACTTTTATTCTCTTTATGAATTAACTTTTCAGGAGGTAATATCAACATAAGATTATATTCATACTTTCACTTCCCCTATAGGTTTTTTCGTATACGGCATGTTTATTGTGCTATAAACTCCGCGGATTTCATTCATATTGAGTTAAATAGACTATAACCTCATTTTTTTTCTTATTTTCCACTAGGTTTGAAAGAGTTTTTACAACATATCCTATACTAATCCGCACATTTTTTTCCACGGGGTTTTTGGGAGAGATTTCATGAAGTGTTGGATACTCACAGGGTCAAGCTGAAAGTAGATGCGTGTTTTTGTTAACTTACCGAACAGTTAATAGGGGATAATCCCTGCTCTCCCCTCTTCCGTGTGGCTGTTGCCTAGCAACTTCAATACGGTTCATTTGGTGTGTCCCTTTCGTGAAGTACCCCTTCTAGTCCTATTTATATGTAGGGTCATTTAATGGATTGCCCCTACCAGCCTTGTTGGACTCATTTTTGCCCCTTGTTGCGAATCGTCCTCAGTTTTGCCCCTAGTTCATTCGCAGCTACAATGGTTTGCCCTAAACGGCAAGTTTCTAGTCTATTCCGTGTGATGGCGTTACTGACAGTGGGTCCGCAACTTACAGGTGGACCGCCTGGGTGCAGGGCTTAGAGGTGGGACCGCCCAACGGCCTGATGCCCCAATCTGTCCATGCGCGCCTGCTCCGACCGGCCGTTGTGCGCCGCCGCCACCACCACCTGCGCCGCCACGGCCGTCCCGCGTCACCACCAGATCCACCACCACCAGCAGATCCGCCGCCACCGTCCTGCGACGACACGGGTGGGGCGCTCGTTCCGCCACTGCGGCCGCCACCTGCTCGACCCGCGGCGGGGCTCCTTCCGTGCGCCCGGCCGGAGCGCTGATAGGTGAGGGGCTGGTGCACCCCACCAGGTCGTTGGCGGCGAAATGGCGAGCGGCAGCGACCCCGGAGTAGCTGGCGAGGCAGGCGTCGGGCCGGAGACCCGCCGCGTCCACGACTGGGTTCCCCAGGGGTAGGGCTTCCTCCAATTTAGCTTGTTTGTGCATTTCAACAGTCGATCGACATAGGACGCTATTTATTTCTGCAATTGGACATAGCTTGGTTGTGCATTTGAGGTTAATTCTGCAATTGCGTCTCTGTTTTTCTGCAATTGGAAAATGGGTTCCCGAGCTTGCTTGTGCTGATTGCGTCTCTGTTTTTCGTGGGTTAGGATGGAGTTGCGGTTTGCTTTCTTGGTGAGCATTAGAAGGGAACGGTACATCCTGGATGAAGACACCCAGAAGAAGAAATTCCAGGGAGGTTTCGATTATTCAGTGCCAATGGATTGCAATTGGAGTTTCAGGCAATTTGGGGAGGTCCTTTGCAGCCCATATCCTTGGGGTTTGCATGACGAAGTGGAATTCAAATACTACGATGGGGGGAAAAATTGGGTGAAAGTTAGCAATGATGCAGAACTCGCTACCATGTTTGCTAAGCAGAAGGAGAAAGATAAATTCAATGTGAGGCTGCAAATTGATGTGGTTGTGCCGGAAGTTGGACCTAGGGTGACGGGTTCATCTTCTCGGACAGAACCATCTCGTCGTAAAGCCAATTCTAGCCAGAATAGTTCAGTTCATCCAAAGCGACGTGGTGGCTCGACAAGCGTGGGCACCGGCAGAAGGGTACCTGTTGAAGTGGAGTCTGATGCTGACATATCTGGGGATGATGAAGAGAGGCTATATTCTGATGTTGTTCAGAATTTACGACGGACATCTCGTGCTGCTGAAATCCCAGATGAGGCTGACAGTGAGCAAGAAGATGAGGAGGAAGACCTTCCAGCTGTTGAATGGGACCCTGAGAACCCTCATATGGCAGAAGGTACCATTTTTTCATCCATGAGTGAGTGTAGAAATGCACTTGTGACGTACTGCATCAAGGCAGAACGTGCATTCGTTGTTGACAAGAGCGATAAACAACGTTACACAGTGCATTGTGTGACTGAGGGTTGTCCATGGAGGATGCACGCATCTAAAATGCGAAAAAGCACGAATATTCAGGTCAAAGTGAACCCTTTTAGCCACACATGCCAAGAATCAACTCTCAGGAAGGAAACAATCAGTAGAGCCAAGTCAAAATGGGTGGCAGATGAAGTAAAGAAGTGGGTGGCAGAAAACCATCAAGTGGGTACAAAGGAATTGCAGAAAAACATCAAAGACAAGTTCAAGATAGATTTACCATACATGAGGGTCTTCAATGGTAAACAAAAAGCTATGGAATCTATCTATGGTAACTGGCATGAAAGTTTTGAATTGTTGTATTCATTCAAAGCTGAAGTGGAGAGGACAAGCCCAGGTAGTATTGTTGAAATTGATCACCACTCAGTGGAGTACAGACTGAAGGGAGTGACAAGGACCAAGGAATGCTTTAGAAGGGTTTTTGTGTGCTTTGAGGCTTGTCGCCTGGGTTTTTTGGCAGGCTGCAGGCCATATTTGGCTATTGATGCTACTTTTCTCACAGGCAGGTTTAAAGGACAGTTAGTAGCAGCTTGTGCAGTAGATGCACACAATTTTGTATTTCCAGTTGCATACGGTGTGCTGGAGACAGAGTCTGAGGAGAGCTGGACTTGGTTTTTGCAGAATCTGCGCCGGGCTATTGAACATCCCAATGGGTTGGTAATTCATACAGATGCCTGCAAGGGTTTAGAAGTGGCTGTGGACAATGTGTTCCCTGGAGTAGAGCATAGAGAATGCATGCGTCACCTTGCTGCAAATTTTGTGAAGAAATTCAAAGGAAAGATATATACTGACAATTTATGGCCAGCATCTTTGACTTGCAGTGTGAGGAAGCATAACTACCACATGAGGCAGTTATACATGAATGCCAAAGTGAAGGAATACTTGGAAACACACCACTCCAAGTTATGGGCCAGAAGCCAATTCAGTGAACTGAGCAAAGTTGAGTATGTGCACAATAATCTTGCAGAGTCTTTCAACTCAACGATCCGGAAACTAAAGGATCTTTATTTGGTGGATTTGCTTGACAAGATAAGGATAGAATACGCGCAGAAGTTTCATTTTCGTGATGGAATAGCTGAGGCAAAATTCATGGGCCACATTATCATCCCTTCCGTGATGACTGAACTGAAGAAGAAAACAGAAGGCTTGGAAATGAACATGATTTTATTGTCGGATACCACTGCAGAGGTATCAGTATTGGATAAAGAGCAGAGAGCCTGGAGATATCCAGTGGATTTAGAAGCTAGAACTTGCAGTTGTAGGAAATGGCAGATAACTGGGTTGCCATGCATTCATGCTTTGTTTTTCATCACTTCTCTCTCAGGTCCAGCAGGGAACATACAACAGTATGTTCATGAGTACTACTCTGTTGCAAAGTTCAAAGCCACATATGCACATGCCTTGCCTGCTTTGGAGGGAAAACAACAATGGGACAGAGTGGACCCTGGATTCAAGCTTTGCGCTCCAGTTCTGAAGAGAGCAGCAGGTAGACCGAGGAAGAGTCGGTTCAGGCGTCGCAGCGAAGGAGCTGGACTTGGAGCAAGGAAGCGTAAGTGCACAAGGTGTGGTGGGTCTGGTCATTTCGGTAAGTATTGTGATAATGCAGTAGATCCAGCGTTCGGAGAGAGTTCCGATGAAAATCCTGGTCAGCAGCCGGATGCAACAGATGATGATGCTCGAAATGATGATTCAGATGATGATGCTCCAAATGATGATTCAGATGATGATGCTCCAAATGATGAGTTTGATGATCATGCTGCAAATAATTATTTTGATGATGATGCTCCAAATAATTATTTTGACGATCATGATGCAAATGTTGAGCCAAAAGATGCTCCAGATGTTGAACCAATATTGGTGTTTCCAGATCTGAAAATGATTTCACTCCCCTTGCTGTGGTTCTGCCTTCTGCTAGGTATGTAAATCTTGCCAATATTGGTGTTTTCGAATTTGTTGTACATTTATCACTTTATGTTCTGCTCCAAATGATGCTTCGAATTTATCACTTTGTACAGCTCTGTGGTCTGTTCGAAGAAGACAGTTAAGGTACCGACACCCAAGAGGAGAAGAGAAGAAGCAATGAGCACAGTGATCACAAGGAGCACAAGGAGCAAAATGATGGCAAGTAGCACAAGGATCACAAGGAGCAAAGTGGTGCCAAAAAGCACCAAGATTCTATGAAACATTATGAATGATGTTGTATTTCTATGAAACAACCCTTATGAATGCTGTTGTATTTCTGTTGAATGATGTGGGATGTATGTTAGAACTATTTTTGTTGTATTTCTGTTGAGTAATGTCAAAATCCGAGACCTTTTGGGAAGTAAACTCACATTCATGAAAAATGTGCTAGAAAAGAGCTCCGAAGGTAGGGTAAACGGCCTCATTTGTAAGCAAGATTTTTTTCGACCTTGTCTAAATCAGCCAAATAACTTACCTAGACATCTATTCTATATATGAAGACTATGTGCGCAGGTTTTTCTGTTTTTTGATTTTTTTTGAATTTATTATGATTATTTTAAAATTGGTCAAACCTAAGGTTTGACCAACATTTAAACAAGTTCAAAACATGAAAATGAAAAATTAAGCCTGCATTCTTCTTATTCACTCCAAAATGAGCTTTGGTGAGTTTAAAAAAAAATATGTTGCAAATGCAAAGCCACTTCTCTTCAACTTTAGATTTCGTAGTTTGAGATTTGAGATATGACACCACATCCATGCATGGATCGTTTGAATGTACCTACACCTTGTTTATCAACTAGAGTCGTCAGTATATGACATATGAAGACTATGTGCGCAGGTTTTTCTATTTTTTGATTTTTTTTGAATTTATTATGAATATTTTAAAATTGGTCAAACCTAAGTTTGACCAACATTTAAACAAGTTTAAAACATGAAAATGAAAAAATAAGCCCGGATCCTTCTTAGTTACTCTAAAATGAAGCTTTGGTGAGTTTTTTCAAAATTTCATGTTACACATCCAAAACCACTTCTACTCAACATTGGACTTCATAGTTTGAGTTTCGATATATCATGCATTCATTTCGTTGAAATGTATGTACACAATGTTTATTGATTTGAGACGTTAGTATATGTCATAAGGAGACAATGTGCGCGAGTTTTTTCATTTTTTGGATTTTTTTTGTATTTTTTATGCTCAAGTCAAATCTTGGTCAAACCTTCTAGAAGGCACCGTCGATCCAACCCAAGCCTACTGCACCCGTCCGATCCAACCGCGATCCGCGAGATGCCTCCTTTTAAAACGGAGAGGGCACGCACGATGAACCGTTGGGCCGGGCCGTGCTGCACCGCGCTCGTCTCAGCCTTTCCAAGGCGGCGCTCGTCTCAGCGTTTGCAGGCCTCGTTCGTCTCAGCAGTGCAGGCCGTCGGTCGTCTCAGCAGTGCATGCCGTCGGTCGTCTCAGCAGTGCATGCGCCGTCGGTCGTCTCAGCGTCTGCATGCACGCGCGGGAGACCACGCCATTTGCATGCATGCGCGCCGCGCCTCGTTCACTCGCCACGCAGAAGCTGATGCACCGCTTGATACAGAGCCATTAAACACCACGCGTGATACAGATGCGGCAGTGTTTCAGTTACGACGCATATGGATCGACACGCCTCGTTTGAACGCATACAGATGCGGTGCTCTATCCCTACTTAAACCACCCAACCCTCCGTCTATTCTCCACACCTTCCATCTGCGCCGCCCTTCTCTCTTCTTCACCCAACTCCAAAGCACTCTCGAAGCGAAGCGAGGATGCAGTTCAACGCCCCCACCTTCCGCTTGCCAACCACCGTGCCGGAGGGGCGGTACCCACCCGGAGTCATCGTCGAGAACGAACTCCGCGTGTGGGCGATCTCACCCTGGAGGGGTGCTCGTGACCTTGCCGAGGGGTTCCTCCGTGCGGGCTTTCACCACCTCCCGGCGGGCTCTCCGAGGATGTTCCGCCTCGAGGAACTGCGTCCCCACGCCGGCGCGACGACGACAGGCTACCGCGCCATCTTCACCAACCGCTTCGATGCCTACTACCTGCTCGGCCAGGTGTTTTTTGGTGGGCAGGAGTTCATCGCTTTCACCACGTACAACTTCTTCACCGACGTGGCGAGCATCTTCCCCAACTGCAACATCCACAGCCTCCCGTACTATCTCGGCGAGAACGGCCAGGAGGAGGAGCAGGAGTGAAGACGGTGCTAAAGGCATGCATCAAGCCGGTTGTCGTGAAGATGGAGTTGCCTAGTGTGTTAGGGCTTTTAATTTCTACTACTATGTTGATGTTGTGTCGTTTGTTAACTTTTTATCTATCTAGGGCTTTTATGTTTGTCGTGTTATATGTAAGAGCTTTTATTTATATATCTATGTTATGGTCGTGTATATGTGTTTTCCTATGTACTCGTTTGCATCTATCAAGTCATTATATGTGTCAAAAAAGTTCGTGCCCTAAGGTTTTCATAGAGCAAGTGGTTACGCAAAAAAAAGAGTTGTTTCCAAAAACACATGCCCAAATATCAAACTAAACGTGCCCAAATATCAAATTAATAAAGAAAGACTTG
The DNA here is from genome assembly GCA_947311845.1 of Poa pratensis. NCBI lineage: Eukaryota > Viridiplantae > Streptophyta > Magnoliopsida > Poales > Poaceae > Poa > Poa pratensis. The sequence continues at coordinate 75,310,173 of CAMZMU010000085.1, forward strand.
TTTCAAAAAACTATGTGTGTTCAAAGATTGAAGTACACATGTGGTCAACCAACCTGCCCAAATATCAAACTAAACATACCCAAATATCAAACTAAACGTGCCCAAATATCAAATTAATAAAGAAAGAGTTGTTTCAAAAAACAATGTGTGTTGAAAGATTAAACTACATATGTGGTCAAGCAACCTGCCCAAATATCAAACTAAACGTGCCCAAATCTCAAATTTATGTGTGCCCAAAGATAGAACTACACAAGTGGTTAAGCAACGTGACAGAAAAATCAGTACAAAAATGCGTAGTCAAATCCAAAACCAAGTCATATACTAACTATACATAGCTTCGTTCCCTCTACTTTTCAATATCTCTTCATCTCTCCCACCGGTTACCAGCGCAGCCCTTCAGGCAACCAACCCAAGCGGTCGTGGGTTCGAGTCCTAGCTACACCATTTTTGTTCATTTTCTACCCTTCTCACCTTTTTTTTTCCAGAGAATCCCATTTGCCCACTACGAATGGGCCTAATTGGATGCAGTTGGCCCATTAGTCTGTTCTCACTTTTTTTTGACAGAATCCTGTTTTGTCTTTTAAGGATTATCAGTATTCAGAGCTGCATTTCATTGATAAATGTTCTGAATTTCAAACATTTCATACAATTTCAAACTTACAAATTGCTCCCAACATCATGTCGTGGGTTCGAGTCCCAGCCACACCATTTTTGTTCATTTTCTACCCTTCTCACCTTTTTTTTCCAGAGAATCCCATTTGCCCACTACGAATGGGCCTAATTGGATGCAGTTGGCCCATTAGTCTGTTCTTACTTTTTTTTTGACAGAATCCTATTTTGTCTTTTAAGGATTATCAGTATTCAGAGCTGCATTTCATTGATAAATGTTCTGAATTTCAAACATTTCATACAATTTCAAACTTACAAATTGCTCCCAACATCATGCCTTTCCATACAATTTCAACATTTCACCTAGTGCGATTACCACACCTACAAATGCCCAAATGTAATTGCAAAGGGGAATTTGTGCTTGATCTTCGAGCTTCTTAATCTTCTGGTTCAACCTCCTAAGCTCAACAGCATCAATCCGTGCTCCACCCTCTGTCTCTTCTTCCGGAGCTCGCGCTACGGCCGCTGCCTTTTGTGGCACGATGGGCAACCATTCTTCGTGCTCGTCTAGCAGTTCAATCATCAGCGTCTTGGCCAGAACATCGACCCAGAGAAAGAAACATTTTATCTGCAATAACGCCAAACACATCAATTTAGTGAAATTGCTCTGATTCTTACCCCATTCTCGCAGCACTAAAATAGTGAAATTGCTCCGATTCTTACCCCATTCTGCCCGCACACATAGAACGGACGATTAGTGTTGTTCGCTGTGCGCGAAATCCTCCGAACAACGTCTGCCCGGCACCGTGGACAGAGGAAGATCGGCATCTCCATGCGCGCCGGAATCTCGATCCGCGAGGTGGCGCGGGAGCTAGAAGAAGACATCGAGCTCGATTCGCGACCGCCCGGAGCTGAAGGGGATCTCAAAGCCTACGCGCACGGCCCCTGTAGCTGTACCAGACGGCCGTGCCCTCCACGGCAATCTTCGCACCGTCGGCGGCGCTACCCGTGGACGCCGCCTTCTCCGTCGCCCGCGCCCGGCTCCTTCCTACCAACAAGGGTCGCCGCCCACCTCTGCGCGTGGCCGCTCTCCCGCTCGGCTGATTTTTGTGCTCACCGCTGCGAGCTCCGGGGTCGCGCTCCGCCGCTTTTACAGCACACGCCGCCGCCAGTAAACGGTCAACAACTGGGTCCCACAAGCCACGCCAACGGTTCTATTCTGGGTCCCACAAACCGCGGCCAACGGTTGTCTTCTGGGTCCCACATGTCAGCAAGCCTAACGGAGACGGCAAGAGTCACGGAATGAGTCCTTGTGCACAGACTAGGGGCAAAACTGAGCACGATTTGAGACTGAGGGCAAAACTGAAGTCATAGACACAACTGAGGACAGCCTGATAATTAACCCTTATATGTATACATCCAGATGATTAAAGATTACACTTGATCCATTACATCATTGTCTCTTGTTTGTTATTCTTTACTCCGAGACTACATCTATTCAATTCACCATGCTCATAAAAAAGACAAAAAGGGCACAGGCGGAGTAGCTATGTAGGTGGCTTAGGCCATGCCCGCTGTCGTCGCCGCATCCCATTCACCTATAGGACCGAAACAATCATTGTTGTCGTCGCCGCCCGCTGTCGATTTTTAATGGCGCAAATGCTAATCGGCTGGAAATAATTTCTGACGCCCAGCCACATTGTAGATGTCTGCATATGTGTCAATATAAAGTACTTCCTCTGTCCGGAAATACTTGACACGATTTTGTTAAATACGAATGTATGTAGAATTTAGTGTGTAGATACATCTGTATTTACACAATCCGTGTCAAGCATTTTCGGTCAGACGGAGTAATATATAGAAACGTATTTAATATTATCCGGGCGTTCAGGCCGGGCTACATCAACCACACCTACGTGACGAGCATATTCTACCATGAATAACATGATTCGAAATTGGGAAGATATTTTTTAAGTTCCATACAATTCTGCTTTTCTACATCTAGATGCTCACAGAACCTCTATGATATTGGTGAATAAATATTTTTATTTGTGGGTTGGAAAAAATGTATATATTGATCCACACTTTTTTCGCGCACAAATTATTTACTTATTATGGAATATTACTTGCGTGGACCACATTTATGTGTACATGTGTGATTTGGTATCGAAATTTCCTGTTAAATCCGAATACATATTTTCAATATTTTTTAATTCGAGACTTCTTGGAGAGCATGAGCCAAAAATGCACACTATGTTCTACCAAACATTTTCAAATCGTAACCTGGGCGAAGGACTTATTGGACTACAGTTTTATCAGTAAACAGAGAAGTGCTATTGCAGTGTCTGGATAAGCAGGAATAAATATACTCATGAGGAGATCAAATTCCAGCCGATGGTATCTATGCATCTGATCGATGAGTTGTTGGTATCGTTCGACATACCGAGTCTGAGTAAAAAGGGAGGTGAAAAAGGGACTGAAAAATGGAAACCACCAGAGGCAGGGTGGGTTAAGATCAATTCAAATGGGGCTGTAAACTCTGCTCTGAGATGCGCGGGTGCAGTGTGGTTGCGTGCAATCACGAGAAGGAGTTTTTATCCTGGGAAAGCGCAAGAGGTATGATGCTATACAGGATCCTTTCATAATTGAACTACTGGCATGCTGGATGCTGTCAGACTGGCTGTGCAGAGTGGATTTCAACATGTGGTTATTGAAACGGACAACAAAGAAATAGTTAACCTGACGGCTTTCCTGCCAGGTTTCTTCAGCGCAATTGGGACCTGCTCAAGGAAGATGTGGTGAAGGCAGTGCAAATGTTTTTCTCTGATGGTAAGATGCCTGAGGAAGTGAATGACACGGCTATAGTTCTTATCCCAAAAAAGAATGATCCAGAGGAGCTAAAGGACTTTCGCCCTATAAGTTTATGCAATGTGGTCTTCAAGATAATTTCCAAGTGTTTGGTCAACCGTCTCCGACCTCTTCTGCACGACATCATCTCTCCCATGCAAAGCGCATTCATTCCAGGCAGGCTGATTACGGATAATGCTCTCATGGCTTTTGAATGTATCCATGTAATTCAGAGCAACTCTTCAGATCGGGGCAAATTCTGTGCTTATAAGTTGGACATGGCCAAGGCCTATGACCGTGTGGATTGGCGGTTTCTCGAAGGTGTTATGATGAACCTGGGCTTTAATAGCACTTGGATACGGTAGATTATGCAGTGTGTCACCACCGTGCGATATTCAGTTCGTCTCAATGGACATGTGTTGGACACCTTCACGCCAACCCGCGGGCTTCGTCAAGGCGATAAGCTCTCTCCCTATCTGTTCCTGTTAGTTGCCGATGGCCTCTCTAGATTGATCCAAAGAGAAGTAGAGAAGAAAAACTTCAAGGAGCTGAAAATTTGCCGGAACGCGCCAGGCATGTCGCACTTGCTGTTTGCTGACGACAGCCTTTTATTCTTTGAAGGTTCCACTCATCAGACTTCGGTGGTTAAGGAAATCCTGGACAAATATGAGAAGGGTACTGGCCAACTAGTGAGCCTGGGCAAGTGCTCGATCATGTACGGCCAGAAGGTGGAGGCGCATGTGCAGGCTGAGATGAAGGAGATGCTCAAGTATGAAACTGAAAGCTTTGAAGAGAAATATCTTGGGCTGCCTGTACCTGAAGGCCGGATGAAGAAGGGAAAGTTTCAGTCCCTACGGGAACGTTTTCATAAAAGGCTTTGTGATTGGATTGAGAAATATCTCTCTAGTGGGGGCAAGGAAATTCTTATCAAAGCTGTTCTCCAAGCTCTGCCTACTTACGCCATGAGTGTTTTCCATTTTCCTGTAGGTCTCATCGAGGAGCTTAACAAGCTGATTCGTGATTTCCATTGGGGTGATGAGCATGATCGTCGTCGCATGCACATGCTCTCATGGGACAAGGTGACACTGCCTAAGCTTGCTGGTGGTATGGGATTTCGTGATTTCAAACTGTTCAACCAAGCCCTTTTGGCTCGACAAGCGTGGAGACTGCTGGAGTTTCCAGATAGCCTTTGTGCACGCCTCCTGAAGGCCAAGTACTATCCAAACGGCCACCTCCTGGACACTGCCTTCATCCAGAATGTTTCGGCTTCGTGGCAAGGTGTTATGCATGGGCTTGAGCTCTTGAAGAAGGGTGCAGTTTGGCGCATAGGCTCCGGTTCTATGGTGAAGATTTGGCGGGACAACTGGGTCCCGAGAGATGGCGGTTTAAAGGTGTCAGGCATGAAGAAGCGGTGTCGCCTGAAATGGGTTTCCCAATTCATTGACCCTGTGACACGTCTGTGGGATGAGGGTCTAATCCGAAAGTTTTGTTACCGTCATGACGCTGAGGCCATCCTGCGGATTAAGCTCCCAGCGAGGCTAACTGATGATTTCATTGCTTGGCACCCCGAGAGCTCTGGCAAGTTCTCTGTCCGCAGCGCTTACAGGCTCGCAATGCAGCCAAAAATCCACAGCCTTAGTAGAGGGCAGAGTAGTGCCGAACCTGATGGGGACAGGGGCATTTGGAACCTGGTATGGAAATCTAAAGTTCCTCAGAAGCTGCGTGTTTTTGCTTGGCGTCTCGCTACAGACTCTCTCGCGGTCACGAACAGTTTACACAAACGCATTCCTAAGGTGCACCCGACTTGCTCCATTTGTGGCATGGAAGCTGAGACTGCGCATCACGCCATGGTGAGGTGTACCTTGGCCCAAGCTCTTCGAGATGGTATGCGGCAGGTCTGGAAATTTCCAAAGAATGAGGCCTTCAGGAACTCAGGGCCGAACTGGTTTTTTAAGCTGCTCGATGGAGTGAGTGCGGATACGCGAAACAAGCTGCTTTTCCAGACTGCGCATCACGCCATGGTGAGGTGTACCTTGGCCCGAGCTCTTCGAGATGGTATGCGGCAGGTCTGGAAATTTCCAAAGAATGAGGCCTTCAGGAACTCAGGGCCGAGCTCTTCGAGATGGTATGCGGCAGCTGAGACTGCGCATCACGCCATGGTGAGGTGTACCTTGGCCCGAGCTCTTCGAGATGGTATGCAGCAGGTCTGGAAATTTCCAAAGAATGAGGCCTTCAGGAACTCAGGGCCGAACTGGTTTTTTAAGCTGCTCGGTGGAGTGAGTGCGGATACGCGAAACAAGCTGCTTTTCCTCTTCTGGCGCACTTGGCATCACCGTAACAACATTGTGCACGGCGATGGGAAGGCCTCTATTGCAGCCTCTGTCCCTTTTCTTCAGAATTATGTTGCTTCTTTCGATGGCGACACGAGCAAGGCGGAGTCCAGTGGAAAGGCGTTGGAGTTCCCGATCACGATTCTGGTACCGTCTTCGCATGTGGCCCAAGCGTCACAGTGGCAAGCCCCTGCTCTGGGTTGGATCAAGGTGAATGTAGATGCGGGATGGGACGCTTCCACGGCTGTTGGCGGCACTGGACTGGTGGTGCGCGATACAAACGGCACAGTTTTGTACTCTCAATGGAAAATGCTCGCGGCGTGTGCTAGTGCGGAGAGGCGGAGGTGCTGGTGATACGTCTCCAACGTATCCATAATTTCTGATGTTCCATGCTTATATTATACCATTTGCTACATGTTTTATATACACTTCATATCACTTTTATGCATTTTCTGGGACTAACCTATTAACAAGATGCCGAAGTGCCAGTTCCCTGTTTTCTGCTGTTTTTGATTCCAGAAAAGCTGTTCGGGCAATATTCTCGGAATTCGACGAAACAAAAGCCAAACCTCCTATTTTTCCGAGGGACACACGGAGCCAGAAGGGCAAGCCAGGGGGAGGCCCACGGCCTCCAAACCACATGCTCGCGCGGCTGGGCCCACAGGCGCGCCGGGAGGTGACGAGGGAGCCCAGGACCTCCGCCGACATCGCCCCTTCGCCTATATATTGCCTCAGACGCGAAAACCCTAAAAATCCAAGCCATATTCCACGAAGAGTTCCGCAGCGCCGCCGCCATCGACGACAAGTTTTGGGGGACAGAAGTCTCTGTTCCGGCACGCTGCCGGGACGGGGAATTGCCCCCGGAGTCATCTCCATCAACTCCATCGCCATCTTCATCGCCGCTGCTGACTCCCATGATGAGGAGGGAGTAGTTCTCCCCGGAGGCTGAGGGCTCTACCGGTAGCTATGTGGTTCATCTCTCTCTCCCATGGTGCGATCTTTATGTGATCATGAGCTTTGTAATCTAGTTGAATAAGTAGATGTTACTCTTTATCTATTATGCACTCCAGAGGTTACTTTAATATGAACTCCGGTACTCTCCACGGTGTAAAGGTGACAGTGTGTGCACCGTGTGTGACTCCTTTATGACGTTGTGGCGCTTGTTTACTCCGGCTTGAGGTGTGCTTTTGTAGCCCTACACAATGAATGGTGTTTGTTATCCAATAAGAGAGTGTTTAAGAGTAGCTTTTACTTATTCAGTTATGAGATCATTGTTGAGAGTGTCCACTAGTGAAAGTATGATCCCTAGGCCTTGTTTCTAAGCATTGAAACACCGTTTACAACAAGTTCTGCTACATGTTTGCTTGCTGCCATTTTTATTCCAGATTGCAATTACTACTTGCAATCATCCATATCACTTGTATTTCACTATCTCTTCGCCGAACTAGTGCACCTATACATCTGACAAGTGTATTGGGTGTGTTGGGGACACAAGAGACTTCTTGTATATTAATTGCAGGGTTGCTTGAGAGGGATATCTTTGACCTCTACCTCCCTGAGTTCGATAAACCTTGGGTGATTCACTTAAGGGAAACTTGCTGCTGTTCTACAAACCTCTGCACTTGGAGGCCCAACACTGTCTACAAGAATAGAAGCGTGCGTAGACATCAGCTGGCAACCTTGGATGGTCTCCGTTTCTTGGCAGCTAACCCCCAGCAACCTGGGATCATCGAGACTGATTGTGTAAGAGTGGCCTCTGTCCTAAATTCGATGGAGAGGAACTGTTCGGGACTCTGGAGTATGTACCTGGAGGCAAAGGCTTTGATGGGAGTTTTGGCCGATGTCAGGATTAGTAAGGTCGTAGGGTGAGCAATGGTGTGGCACATGATCTAGCTCAACTAGGCAAGCGTGACTGTGGTGTTAACCATGGGGCAATTCCTTCCTGCGCGTTGGAATCCCTAATGCGTGATTGTAATATCGCTGTTGTCTAGTCTTAAAGCTCACTCATAAATTCAAAAAAAAAGAATAAATCTAAGGGTGTCAATGTGTTCATAGTGTTAGAAATAGAAATAGATTCTACACCTCTATGTATGTATGTACATGAATATGGAGTAGTACTCCAAGTCATGTACGTATTCCTCCCTGGCTCGGTCGCCCCTCTCGACCGCCCCATGTACTTGCCTTGTTCGATATATTAACCCGAAACACGAAGCCTGGAAGGCTATCGCTTCCACTAACGTCGATTAACATGGTATCAGAGAAGGCCTCCTTCGAGACCTAGCCGCTGCCACAAAACCCTAAAAACCACTGCCGCCGCCGCTTCTAGCCGCCGCCGCCGTCTCAAGACCAAAGACCAGCCGCCGCCGCCTCAAGACCGAAGACCAGCCGCCGCCGCCGCCCCCAAAACCAAAAAACCCCCGCCGTCGCCATGTCGTCGTCTACCTCCACGACTGCCTTGGCCTCCGCCCTGGGCTCCCTCCCTCCACACAACTCACTCGGAGCAACTTTTTGTTCTGGAAGGCGCTGGTGTTTCCTCCTCTCCGAGGTGCACAAGTGATGGGCTTGCTTGATGGGTCCGATGCCGCGCCTGTGAAGACAATGGAGGTTGAGAAAGGAGACAAGAAGAAGACCGTGGTGAACCCCGCGTACTCCGTGTGGCTAGCCCGAGATCAGTTCGTGATGGGGTGGTTCCTCCAAACCCTCTCACAGGACCTACTGGCACAAGTTCTCGAGCACCAGACCACTGCCGAAGTTTGGGCCACAGTCTCGTCCATGTTCACCTCCGCCTCTCGGTCGAGGATTACACACCTTCGTGCCCTCAACAAGATCAAGAAGAAAGAGATGTCCGCCACCGATTACTTCACCAAGATGAAGGGGTTCTCGTCTGAACTCGCCGCGGTCGGCAAGCCGATTTATGAAGATGAACTCATTGGCTATATCCTGAACGGTCTTGGTAGCTCTTACAACTCCGTGTTTGCTGCTGTCAATGGCTGATACGTCCATTTCGCATCACTATTTTATAGCATAATTTACTGTTATTCAATAATATATTTCATATTAAGAGGAGTTACTTATGTTATTTTTTCTTATTTTGCATGTTTGATGATCATTGGATAATTAACTGCCGGAGTCAGATTTCAGCTGGAAAAAGTAACGTCAAGGCACTATATTTCTGGAGCACTAAAAATATTTCCGAGAAGACAGATGTTCCTATTTTATCAGAAGATGGACTAAGCCAAAAGGGGAGGCTGAGATGGGCCAGGAGGGGCCCACACCACCCCTGGGCGCGGGGCCCACCTTGGCCGCGCCCTGGCCAGGTGTGGCGCCCCTGGCCCACCTCAGGCGCTCCCCCTTCGCGTACTTCATCCCCCAGAAACCCTAAGACACGGGGAGCCCGTGAGAAAATATTCCGCCGCCTCCACAAGGCGGAAACCACAGAGAGAGAAAAAGCTCTCCGGCAGGGAGAAATCTGCCGGGGAAATTCCTTCCCGGAGGGGGAAGATCATCGCCATCCTCATCGTCATCGCGCTGGACTTCATCGGGATCATCATCATCACCATCTCCACCGCCATCACTACCATCACCGCTGCACCATCTCGTTCCGCTGTAACATCTAGGGCTGTACTTTGTTTAGTTCATAGGGGAAACTCTCCCGGTGAATTACTCCTTGTGGTTGATGCTATTGAGTTTTATCGGTGAATTAAAGTATATGTTCAGATCGTTATCCATCATTATATCACCTCTGATCATGATCGATATGATGTCTCGTGAGTAGTTCGTTTAGTTCTTGAGGACATGGGAGAAGTCACGCTGTTAGTAGTGGAATTATGTTGAGTAATATTTAATGGTTTGATATTTAAGTTGTGGTGTTATTCTTCTAGTGGTGTCGTGTGAACGTCGACTACATGACACTTCACCTTTATGGGCCTAGAGGAGTGCATTGTGTATTTGGTTGCTAATTGTGGGGTTGCTGGAGTGACAGAAACCTAAACCCCCGTTAGTATACCGGTGCACAAGGGAGCGTAGGATCTCAGAGTTTAAGGCTGTGGTTAGATTTATCTTAATTACTTTCTTGTAACTGCGGATGCTCGCAAGAGGTATAATCACAAGTATGTATTAGTCCGAGTAATGGCGGTGCATTAGCATAGGTTCACCCACACAACACTTATCAAAACAATAAAGATTAATCAACTATGTGAAGCGAAAGCACTTGACTAGAATCCCGTGTGTCCTCAAGAACATTTTGTCCTCATAAGTAAACCAACCGGCTTGTCCTTTGCTCTAAAAAGGATTGGGCCACTTGCTGCAATTATTATTACTGTCTTTTACTTACTCGCATTTCATTTACCTGCTATATCAAAAACCCCTAAAAACTTGTCTGCTAGCATTTACAGTGAAACCTTTACCGAAACTCCTTGTCAGCACCTTCTGCTCCTCGTTGGGTTCGACACTCTTATTTATCGAAAGTACTACGATACACCCCCTATACTTGTGGGTAGGGCTAGACATAAAGCTCGAAGTTCGGTAAGCTTACTGAGCGTTCGGTAACTCGACTCGTTTGAGCTCGGCTCATTTTCTTAGTGAACCGAGCTGAGCAGCAATTTTAGCTCGTTAACACTAATGAGCTAAACAATCAAACTAACGAGTTTCACGAGCTACTCGTTAAGCTCGTTATCAACATGCCAATAGGTTGTAAATCTGCATCTTTTAAGTATTTTTGCACACGGTAGGTGTTTGACAAATGTATGTCACCATATTTTTATAAAGTATATCTATGTCCAAAATCTTTTGCTACTGATGCTTGCTTGATAGCTTGCTTAATTAGCTAAATACTCTGATACATTTTCTTAACGAGTTTAACGAGCTGCTCGCGAGCGCTCGCGAACATATAACGAGCCGAGCCAATCTTTATATTTAGCTCGTTATCCTTAATGAGCTTAACGATCCGAGGCTTAACGATCACGAGCCATAACGAGCCGAGCCTTAACGATCTGAGCAGCTCGTTAGTCCAGCCCTACTTGTGGGTCATCAAGACTATTTTCTGGCGCCGTTGCCGGGGAGTGAAGCGCTATTGGTAAGTGGAATTGGTAAGGGAAACTTTTACTGTAGGTGCTATTTTTATTTCTGCTTGCTACTTTATTTTATCATGGAGAGATCTCCATTTGAATCCCTGTTTGGAAATACTACTACCACTGCTAAGGTAGTAGAAGAGGAACCACCTGATCAAGTAATTCCATTTAAAATACCTATGAAAATTGTTGAACGAGTTACGAATAACCGCTATGCAGGAGATGGAACTGTCCCTCCTGGGGATCATTTGCTATTTATTCATGAATTATGCGAGTTGTTCAAGTGTGCAGGTATTTCAATGGAAGAGGTCAAGAAGAAATTGTTTTCTATATCGTTGACTGGTAAAGCTGCAAAATGGTATAGGATGCTGAAAAATGGGCGTTCTATTGGCTGGGAGGAGATTGTGCCTCTCTTTTATTCTAAATTTTATCCTCCTAGTGAAATTCATCAAGATCGGAATCATATATATAATTTTTGGCCTCATGATGGAGAAAGTATTGCCCAAGCGTGGGGGAGATTGAAATCATTAATGCTCAAATGCCCCATTCATGAGCTTCCTGGTAATGTTGTTATTGATAACTTCTATGCAAGGCTTTCTCTTCAAGATAAAACTCTATTGGATACCTCTTGTGCTGGATCATTTACGCGTAATAAAGAGGAAGTTAAATGGGACCTTCTTGATCGGATTGAGGAAAATACTGAAGGATGGGAGAACGACAAAGGTAGAGAATCAGGTATAAAGCATGATTACGAATGCATTAAAACTTTTATGAATACTGATAATTTTCGTAATCTCTATGATATGTATGGTCTTGATTCTCAAGTTATTGCAAACTGTTACAAGGCTTTTGCCTCTTATCTTGATGTTCCTAAAGAAAGTTGCAATAAGTATCATTTGCCTTACAAAGATAATACTAATTCTGCCAATATTAAAAACATTGAAGTTCATACAGTTGATCGTATCTTGCCAGAACCTTATATTGAGAAACCACCTTTTCCTGTTAAAATTAGGGAACATTCTATCATAGCTAGTGTGGTTAATAAAAGTGCAAAGAAAGCTTTAGAACCTGCTGAACAAATAGCGGTAGAACCCACAATAGCAATAGTAAAGGATTTGGTAACTGAAAATGTAGAAGGAGGACATATTATCTTTTGTGAAGATGCCTCTAATATTGTTTCACATCCCGTAGAGCTAGGAAAACAAGTGTTCCTGTGCTTTCAGTCAAAATAGGAGAACATTGCTATTATGGTTTATGTGATATTGGTGCAAGTTCTAGCGCTATTCCTTTTGATCTTTATAAAGAAATTATGCATGAAATTGGTCCTTGCGAACTTGAGGAGATTGATGTGGTTATTCAGCTTGCTAATAGAGAAACTATCTCCCCAATTGGTATTGTGAGAGAGTTGAAGTTTTATGTGGTAAGACTAAATACCCTGCTGATTTTCTAGTACTTGGTTCTGTTGCTAGTAAAGCGTGTCCCATTATTTTTGGTAGGCCTTTCTTGAATACATGTGGTGCCATTATAGATTGTAAGAAAGAGAAAATTTACACTAAATTTAATGGAGAATCTTATGAGTTTAATTTCTCTAAGTTTGGTAAACAACTTTATGAAACTGAATTACCTAATGAGAATTTTCAAGTTGAACAACTTGCTTCTATTGCTGTTGCTCCTAACAATGCCTTGCAGCAATTCATGGAGGAACACGAAAGTGAAGTATTTATGGAGGAGAGGAATGAGATTGACAATGCCTTTCTTCGTCAACCACCAATACTTAAGCATAATTTGCCTGTGGAAGATTTGGGTACCTCAGCGCCTCCTAAGGAAGATCCTGTCTTCGATTTAAAACCGTTACCTGATAATCTTAAGTATGTTTATCTTGATGAAAGGAAAGTATATCCTTATTATTAGTTCTAAACTTTCAGGTAATGAAGAAGCAAGGTTATTAGAAGTACTAAAGAAACATCGAGGAGCTATGGGATACACTTTGGATGATTTAAAGGGGATTTCTCCTACTATATGTCAACATGCCATCAACATTGAACCCGATGCAAAACCTGTTGTTGAGCATCAGCGTCGCTTGATCCCTAAGATGAAAGAAGTGGTAAGAAATGAGGTATTAAAACTTCTTGATGCTGGTATAATTTATCCTATTGCTGATAGTAGATGGGTAAGTCCTGTGCATTGTGTCCCTAAGAAAGGAGGAGTTACTGTTGTACCAAATGAAAATGATGAACTTATTCCTCAAAGAGTAGTAGTGGGATATAGGATGTGCATTGATTTTAGAAAGGTCAATAAAGTAACTAAGAAAGATCATTATCCTTTGCCTTTTATTGATCAAATGTTAGAAAGGTTGTCTAAGAAAACCCATTTTTGTTTCCTTGATGGTTATTCTGGATTCTCACAAATTGCTGTTAAAGCACAAGATCAAGAGAAAACAACTTTTACTTGTCCTTATGGAACTTATGCTTATAGACGTATGCCTTTTGGTTTGTGTAATGCTCCTGCTACGTTCCAAAGATGCATGTCTGCTATTTTTCATGGTTTTTGTGAAGAAATTGTGGAAGTATTCATGGACGATTTTTCCGTCTACGGAACTTCCTTTGATAATTGCTTGCACAATCTTGATAAAGTTTTGCAGAGATGTGAGGAGACAAATCTTGTTCTTAATTGGGAGAAATGTCATTTCATGGTTAATGAAGGAATTGTCCTAGGGCACAAAATTTCTGAAAGAGGCATTGAAGTGGACAGAGCTAAGTTGAAGCAATCGAGAAAATGCCCTGTCCAAGGGATGTGAAAGGTATCCGTAGTATTCTCGGTCATGCCGGTTTTTATAGGAGGTTTATTAAAGATTTTCTAAAATTTCAAAACCCCTCACTAATCTTCTTCAAAAAGATGTACCTTTTGTTTTTGATGATGATTGCAAGGAAGCTTTTGAAACTCTAAAAAAGCTTTAATCACAGCTCCTGTTGTTCAACCTCCTGATTGGACTTTACCTTTTGAAATAATGTGTGATGCTAGTGATTTTGCTGTAGGAGCTGTTCTTGGACAGCGGGTAGACAAGAAGTTAAATGTTATTCATTATGCTAGTAAAACACTTGATGCCGCTCAAAAGAATTATGCTACTACTGAAAAGGAATTTTTAGCAGTTGTTTTTGCTTGTGATAAATTTAGACCTTATATTGTTGATTCAAAAGTTACTATTCACACTGATCATGCTGCTATTAGATACCTTATGGAAAAGAAAGATGCTAAGCCTAGGTAATAAGATGGGTACTTTACTGCAAGAATTTGATTTACATATCGTAGATAGGAAAGGTGCTGAAAATCCTGTTGCTGATAATTTGTCTAGATTAGAAAACATTTCAGATGATCCTATACCTGTTAATGATAGTTTTCCAAATGAACAATTGGCTGCGATAAAGGTAAGCTCACGCGAAAGTCCTTGGTATGCTGATTATGCTAATTTTATTGTTGCCAAGTATTTGCCTCCGACCTTTACAGCTCAGCAAAGAAGAAAGTTCTTTTATGATTTGAGGCATTATTTTTGGGATGACCCACATTTGTATAAAGAAGGAGTAGATGGCATTATGCGAAGATGTGTTCCTGAGTATGAACAGAAAGAAATATTGAGCAAATGCCATGGAAGTGCTTATGGAGGACATCACGCTGGAGATAGAACTGCGCAAAAGGTTCTACAATCAGGTTTTTATTGGCCTACCCTTTTTAGAGATGCTAGAAAATTTGTTTTATCATGTGATGAATGTCAAAGAGTAGGTAACATTAGTAGACGTAATGAAATGCCTATGAATTATTCTCTTGTTATTGAACCTTTCGACTGTTGGGGATTTGACTTTATGGGTCCTTTTCCTTCCTCAAATGGTTATACTCACATACTTGTTGCTGTTGATTATGTTACTAAATGGGTAGAAGCTATACCAACTTCTAGTGCTGATGGTGAGACATCATTAAAAATGCTTAAAGATATTATCTTCCCTAGGTTTGGTGTGCCTAGATATCTCATGACTGATGGGGTTCTCATTTTATTCATGGTGCTTTTAGAAAAACTTAGCTAAGTATGATGTTAATCATAGAATTGCTTCACCATATCATCCCAAACAAGTGGTCAAGTAGAATTGTCAAATAGAGAGATTAAGTCTATTTTGCAAAAGACTGTTAATAAATCTAGAAAAAATTGGTCTAAAAAGCTTAACGATGCTTTGTGGGCTTATAGAACTGCTTATAAAAATCCTATGGGAATGTCTCCTTACAAAATGGTTTATGGAAAAGCTTGTCATTTGCCTTTAGAATTAGAACATAAAGCCTATTGGGCGGTGAAAGAACTTAATAGAGACTTTAAACTTGCCGGTAAAAAGAGATTGCTTAATTTGAATTCTTTAGATGAATGGAGAAATGCAGCTTATGAAAATGCTAGGCTCTTTAAAGAGAAAGTTAAGCAATGGCATGATAGAAGAATTCTTAAGAGAGAATTTAACGTAGGTGAAAAAGTTTTATTGTATAGGTCTCGTCTCAGATTTTTTGCAGGAAAATTACTTTCAAAATGGGAAGGACCTTATATCATTGAGGAGGTCTATCGCTCAGGTGCGATTAAAATCAATTCACTAGATGGGGACAGACCACAAGTGGTTAATGGTCAAAGACTCAAGCATTACATTTCTGGAGATTCTTATAATGAAGATGTTGATCTTATCAAAGTGGTAACTCCAGAGGATTTTATAAAAAGTCAAATTCAGACAACTGCAAAAGCTGATTTGGAATAGGTAACAGTTTCGGTAAGAAAAAGTTCGCGATTTACTTTTCAACCTAAATATTTATTGTTTTTACATAATATGGAAAATTATGAGTCGGAAAAGGGTAGGAAACGGTGCCCGAGGGCACCACACCACCCCTGGGCGCGGGCCCCACCCTGGCCGCGCCGTGGGTGCGTGTGGGCACCTCGGAGCCCGTCTCCGACCCCGTTTCGTCCTGTACCTTCCTTTTGTCGTAAAACTTTTTGCTATATAATCACCCGGATCTCCGAGGTCCGTATATCGTGTTTTCGCCGTGTTTCGTTTTCAAGCTGTTCTGACAGGAATTTCAAGTCCCTACATGGCGTCGCGAGGAGTGCGGTGAGAAGTATGCAGCAAGGCGCCGACGTGAACTCGAACGCGATGTGGAAGAGGGAACCTTCGTCGGTTGGGCGACGGAGGAGGAGATTGCTGCTAGGAGAGCTGACATGGATCGAAGCATCAGAGAGGAGGTGCAAGCTGGCCAGCCTCGCCAACAAGGAGAATCAAGGCCGAGCAACTCCACCTTTGTGGGATCAATTAATCCTCAACGTGCTTTTTCTCATAATGTGCAGGGAGTCACCCCACCAATTCCAGATTTGCGGTTTTCCCCTGCAGCCGCTGAAGCTCTCCGAACCACGAACGAGTTTTGTGACCAATTTCGTATCCTGAGAGCTGAGGTGGAAATACTTCAAGATGAGAATAACAGGCTCCGCCGGATGCTCGAACGTTTCCTAACCCCGATTGCCGTAGTACCACCGTCGCCACCAAGAGATCAAGCCTAAATCGTCAGGGGTAATGGCACTCCCTTGGCTTGTTCCAAGCTTGGGGGAGTGCCCAGTATCATCTTTATCCTTTCGTTTTTATAATTTCGTGGTCATATCATGAGTAGAGAAGTTATCTTATAAGATGGTTTGCGATGTGGAGTGTCAATCCTTTAGTTATCCATGTATCCGTTGGTTTGAGTGTGTCTTTGTTCAGAATATTAATGAGAAGTTCCACCTTTACTTTCGGTACATTTTATTTTAGCCTGCAATCTTCTTTATGTGCTGATCTTGCCATTAGTATTGACGCCACTTTTGGGTACATTAAGTAAATTATATTAGTTGTGGCAAACTTAGTATTGGTCATTAGTAGCAATACCATGAAAACTTAAGTAGAAGGAGGGAATTACATGCAAAAATATTATCCCTTTATCTTTCTTTCTTGCTAGCCAATAAGATTAGTATTCTTTGAGTTAAAACATTTGTGCTTACAGGGAAGATAGCATGGTTGCTTCTATTATATATATATTTGTGTGTATCCCCCAACTTTTATGCTTGCTACATGACCTTGCTAGCCTTAACCACCGTACTGAGAGGGAATGCTTCTCGTGCATCCAAATCCTTGAACCAAACCCATGCCATTTGTGTCCACCATAACTTCCTATATGTGGTATTTCTTTGCCACTCCAAGTAAATTTTTCATGTGCTACCTTTAAATTATTCAAAATGTTATTATTCCCTTTTGTGTCAATGTTTACTAGCTCATGAGGAAGTAGTGTGGTTATCCTTTATTCTACTTGTCAAACAGACTTTACACCTGGACTAGTGGCATATACATCCGCTTATCCAATAACTTGCAAAAAGAGCTGGCAACGGGTGCCCAGTCCCAATTAATTACAACTTTAACCAATTAATTCTCTTCACACTTTTGCCCTGATTATCAGTAAGCAATGACAAACAGTGAAATACTGAATGTGTGTAAACCAAAGAGAAAGAGGGATGATCTGCCTTGCTGGTAGAAATAACGTCCTTCATGGGAGCCGCTCTTAAAAGTCTGTTTGACAGGGAGAATACTGTTTTCACCCGCTACCATTCGTTGACAATTAACAAACACCCCAAAACTTAATTTTTGCTCTCTATATGATTTCAAAAACTTAAAAGCTCTAGCACATGACTTAATCCCTGCTTCCCTCTGCGAAGGGCCTTTCTTTTACTTTTCATGTTGAGTCAGTACACCTATTTCCTTCTTCTTGAGCAAGCATTTGAGTTGTTGTGATTCAACCATATATATCATTAATATTGTCAATCATGTTCTTTATCCTTTCTTGTCTTAGCACAAATACTTTTGCCTCTAAGAATATAGCTTTGCAAGTTATCAATGACTGTAAAGAAGGTGTGATAATTGAGTGTGGAAATTCTGCAATATAAGCTCTAATATAAAGACTCCTTTCGAAAGATAAGTATTGATTGCTTATTGTTCTATGACCAAGAATGAAGTGTGCCATTACTAATCTATAATTTCCTTCGTGTATTTTTATTGTGGTTGTTTCACTACTCATGTTCAAGTTAGGTTATATGAAGAGTAGTTGCTGTTTAAAATGAGTGTGTTGTTTAGTAATTACTGATGCTTCTTGTCCGTATTCTTTATTATCGACGCTTCACTCCATAAACTTTTGTTCTAGTTTACTGAGCTCAGCTTTCGCTTGGGGACAAGCGAGGTCTAAGCTTGGGGGGGTTGATACGTCCATTTCGCATCACTATTTTATAGCATAATTTACTGTTATTCAATGATATATTTCATATTAAGAGGAGTTACTTATGTTATTTTGTCTTATTTTGCATGTTTGATGATCATTGGATAATTAACTGCCGGAGTCAGATTTCAGCTGGAAAAAGCAACGTCAAGGCACTATATTTCTGGAGCACTAAAAATATTTCCGAGAAGACAGATGTTCCTATTTTATCAGAAGATGGACTAAGCCAAAAGGGGAGGCTGAGATGGGCCAGGAGGGGCCCACACCACCCCTGGGCGCGGGGCCCACCTTGGCCGCGCCCTGGCCAGGTGTGGTGCCCCTGGCCCACCTCAGGCGCTCCCCCTTCGCGTACTTCATCCCCCAGAAACCCTAAGACACGGGGAGTCCGTGAGAAAATATTCCGCCGCCTCCACGAGGCGGAAACCACAGAGAGAAAAAAGCTCTCCGGCAGGGAGAAATCTGCCGGGGAAATTCCTTCCCGGAGGGGGAGATCATCGCCATCCTCATCGTCATCGCGCTGGACTTCATCGGGATCATCATCATCATCATCTCCACCGCCATCACCACCATCACCGCTGCACCATCTCGTTCCGCTGTAACATCTAGGGCTATACTTTGTTTAGTTCATAGGGGAAACTCTCCCGGTGTTAATTACTCCTTGTGGTTGATGCTATTGAGTTTTATCGGTGAATTAAAGTATATGTTCAGATCGTTATCCATCATTATATCACCTCTGATCATGATCCATATGATGTCTCGTGAGTAGTTCGTTTAGTTCTTGAGGACATGGGAGAAGTCACGCTGTTAGTAGTGGAATTATGTTGAGTAATATTTAATGGTTTGATATTTAAGTTGTGGTGTTATTCTTCTAGTGGTGTCGTGTGAACGTCGACTACATGACACTTCACCTTTATGGGCCTAGAGGAGTGCATTGTGTATTTGGTTGCTAATTGTGGGGTTGCCGGAGTGACAGAAACCTAAACCCCCGTTAGTATACCGGTGCACAAGGGAGCGTAGGATCTCAGAGTTTAAGGCTGTGGTTAGATTTATCTTAATTACTTTCTTGTAACTGCGGATGCTTGCAAGAGGTATAATCACAAGTATGTATTAGTCCAAGTAAGGGCGGTGCATTAGCATAGGTTCACCCACACAACACTTATCAAAACAATAAAGATTAATCAACTATGTGAAGCGAAAGCACTTGACTAGAATCCCGTGTGTCCTCAAGAACATTTTGTCATCATAAGTAAACCAACCGGCTTGTCCTTTGCTCTAAAAAGGATTGGGCCACTTGCTGCAATTATTATTACTGTCTTTTACTTACTCGCATTTTATTTACCTGCTATATCAAAAACCCCTAAAAACTTGTCTGCTAGCATTTACAGTGAAACCTTTACCGAAACTCCTTGTCAGCACCTTCTGCTCCTCGTTGGGTTCGACACTCTTATTTATCGAAAGTACTACGATACACCCCCTATACTTGTGGGTCATCAATGGCCAACATAGTACCAGCCTTGATGACCTTTATGCTCAAGTTGTTGCGTATGACATGCGCCGCGAGATGCTTTCTGATGACGAAGAAGAAGTTGTCCCTGCCGCCGGTTTCACCTCCTCTGCTCATGTCGCCGACAGCCGCCCTCGTGGTGGTTATGATCAGGGACGGACTGGTGACCGTGGTCGCGATGATCGTCGCTCTCGGGATGGAAATCGTAGTGACCAAGGGCGCCATGATGGAAGCCGCCGAGATGGTGGCGATCGCCACAATGGACGGCGTGATGATGACCGCCGCGATGCGCGGCCTTATGATGGTGACCGTCGTGATCGACGCGATGACAGAGGTCGGCGTGATGATAGAGATCGCCGTCATGACAGGAACCGGCATGATGGCAGTAGGGGTCGGCGTGACGGTCGCCGTGGTCGGGCTCCTACCCCGTACATTGATGTTAGTTGTCAAATCTGCAAGATTCACGGGCATCCCGCCAGCGATTGTTGGTGGCGTTACCAAGATCGCAATGACTCTGATGATGAGGATCGTGAGGAGAAGGCTGCACACCTACTTCATATGGCGTCGATACGAACTGGTACCCTGACACCGGTGCCTCCAACCATATCACGGAGAGTTGAGCAAGCTCACTACTCATGACAAATACAAGGGACATGACCGTGTCCACTCCGCCGACGGAAACGGTATGCATATAAGCAACATTGGTCATTCAATTTTGCAAACCCCACATGCATCTTTACATCTTAAAAATATACTCCATGTTCCTAGTGCTGCCACAAATCTTTTATCTCTTCATAAACTCACTCTTGACAATGATATATTCTTTGAATTTCACCCATATTTCTTTTTGATAAAGGATCAGGCCACAAGAAGAATTCTGTTTAAAGGTTCGTGTCATGGTGGCCTCTACCCGCTAGTGCCTTTCTCTACCGGGTCCTCCAAGCATGCTCTCATTACAATAAAGCCGTCGTCTTCTACGTGGCATCGCCGTTTAGGACATCCTTCTTCATTTGTGGTTCAGCAAGTTCTTAGGAAAAACCAAATTTCTTTTACACCTGAAATAAGTCCATACATTTGTGATTCTTGTCAACTAGCAAAGAGCCATCAGTTGCCATATCCTGTCTCTACTAGTGTGTCCACTGTCCCTTTGGAACAAGTGTTCTCAGATGTATGGGGTCCAGCACCTGTTTCTGTTGGAAAACATTCATATTATGTAAGCTTTATTGATGACTTCAGTATATTTACTTGGATCTACTTGCTTAAAAATCGCTCTGAGGTTTATCAAGTTTTTATCAACTTTCAGCAGCTTGTTGAACACAAATTTGATAGAAAGATTATTACTATGCAAACTGATTGGGGTGGTGAATATGAAAAACTCAACAGTTTCTTTCAAAAAGTTGGTATCACTCATCATGCTTCTTGCCCACATGACCATCAACAAAACGGTTCCACTGAACGCAAACACCGTCATATAGTTGAAGTTGGTCTTGCTTTGCTTGCCAATGCATCTATGCCTCTTAAGTATTGGGATGAAGCATTTCTCACTGCCAATTTTCTTATAAACTTGCTTCCAAGTAAAGTTATAAACCTTGATACACCCGTTGAATGTCTTCTCCATACCAAACCGAATTATGAGTCTCTTAGAGTTTTTGGTTGTGCTTGTTGGCCGAATCTCCGTCCTTATAACAAGAGAAAACTTTCGTTTCGGTCTACACGTGTGTTTTTCTGGGCTAGAGCCCTCACCACAAAGGTGTTAAGTGCTTAGAAGTTTCCACCGGCCGCATCTATATCTCTAGGGATGTTGTTTTTGACGAGTGTGTCTTCCCGTTTTCATCTCTTTAATCCCAATGCCGGTCCTCGTCTCCGCAAAGAAATACTTCTTTTACCATCGTCTTCTAACACTTCCGCTAGTGGGGATGCAAAAATTGATGATTATATGGCTTTGCCCATTGCACCAAATGTTACTAATGCTCACGATGATGCAGAAATTTATGAACCAGCAAGTTCTGATGTGTTGCAGCAAGAAACAGAAAAAAAATCCTGGCAATATGGTGAAGAAACGGAGCAAAATGACGCACAAACTGATGATTTCATGGCTTCAGAAAATGCCAGAAACCGTGCTGCTCCCGATGATGATCTGATCCGTGGGCCTCCCGGTGGAGATTCCTCTGCTGATCCCGAGGGGGACCCCGCCTCGCCTGACGCGCCATCCTCTCCCTCCGACAAAAGCGACACCGACACGTCGCCCGCGCTGACCCTGTCTGGGTCGCCATCGCAGACCCCGCCGCAGTCTTCTTTCGCCCCGACGAACGCGACGCGGACAAGTCGCACTCGCGGACCCCACCTGGGCCGTCACGGACCCCGCTGCTGTCCCTTTTTCGCCCTGATGAACACGACGTCGACACGTCGCCGCTGCAGACAGCTAAAGATTCGCTCGTCACCTCCTTGTCTGCTGACACGGACAGTGGCGGGTCCCTAGGTGCTAGCCCAGGATCTTATGTGGCCAGCTCCCGTGCACAGTCTTCTGCGTCACCGATCCCTCCTCTACCTCCAGAACCTCGTACACGACTGCAAAAAGGTATCCGTCAGCCACGTATAATTACTGATGGTACTGTTAGATGGTGTTTATTTGCATCTTCAGATGAACCTCGTACACTATCGGAGGCTCTTGAGAGTGATCATTGGCGCAAGGCGATGGAAGAAGAATACAATGCTCTTATGCAGAACAAAACATGGCATCTTGTCCCTCCGCATCGTACAAAGAATCTTATTGACTGTAAGTGGGTGTATCGTATAAAGAAAAGTGTCGATGGGACAATTGACATGTATTGTAAAAGGATTCAAGTAACGGCATGGAATAGATTATGAAGATACCTTCAGCCCTGTGGTCAAAGCTGCAACTATCCATATTGTACTGGCAGTTGCTGTTTCCAGAGGTTGGAGTTTGCGATAGCTAGATGTCAAGAACGCGTTTTTGCATGGCGTTTTGGAGGAGGAAGTATACATGAAACAACCCCGAGGCTTCGAAAACTCTCAAACTCCACATTATATATGCAAACTTGACAAAACATTATATGGGCTCAAAGAAGCCCCTCATGCATGGTATTCTAGACTCAGTACCAAGTTGCAACAACTTGGGTTTGCTCCTTCCAAAGTAGATACTTCATTGTTTCTCTATAACAAGTCTGGTATTATGATCTTTGTTCTAATCTATGTTGATGATCTCGTAGATACAAGCTCGTCAGATCCAGCCATTTCTGCTCTCCTTCGTGGCCTGAATGATGATTTTGCGTTAAAGGACTTGGGAGATCTACACTTCTTTTTGGGAATTGAGGTAAAGAAAACTCAAAATGGCTTGCTTCTTACTCAGGGAAAGTATGCTGCTGATTTGCTTGCTAAAAGTTGGTATAACAAAGTGCACCTCCTGTCCTACACCTTTATCTTCAACCGATAAATTGTCTGATGATAGCACACATTACCGAAGTGTTGTAGGTGCATTGTAATACTTGACATTGACACGTCCTAATATATCCTTCCCAGAAAACAAAATTTGTCAGTTGCTACATGCTCCTACCTCTACTCATTGGACAACTGCAAAAAGGATCTTACGCTATGTAAAGGGCACACTACATGTTGGACTGACATTTCAGAGGTCCTCTTCTAGTCTTCTCAGTGCCTTCTCAGATGCAGACTGGGCAGGCTGCCTTGATGACAGGAGGTCTACTGGAGGCTTTGCCATATTCCTTGGGCCAAACTTGGTCTCTTGGAGTGCTCGAAACCAGAAGACAGTATCTAGGTCAAGCACTGAAGCTGAATACAAAGCTCTTGCAAATGCTACAGCTGAATTGATATGGGTTGAAACTGTTCTTGGTGAACTTGGTGTTACACTAAGAAATAAACCATGTCTATGGTGTGATAACTTGGGTGCCACATATTTATCTGCTAATCCTGTTTTTCATGCAAGGACTAAGCATATTGAAATTGAATATAATTTTGTCAGAGAGAGAGTTGCCAATAAAATGTTGGACATCAAATTCATATCAAGCAAAGATCAATTTGCATATGGCTTCACCAAGGTATTGCCAGTCAAGAATCTGAATGAATTCAAGCGTAATCTGAACCTTTCTGAAGGTTGTGATTAAGGGAGGCTGTTAGAAATAGATTGTACACCTCTATGTACGTATGTACATGAATATGGAGTAGTACTCCAAGTCATGTACGTATTCCTCCCTGGCTCGGTCGCCCCTCTCGACCGCCCCCATGTACTTATCTTGTTTGATATATTAACACGAAACGCGAAGCCTGGAAGGCTATCACTTCCACCTACGTCGATTAACACATAGAGATGAAACTACAGCTCTCAAACTTGCAGGGATTCAAGGTGCAGTTTGTCCGAAGGAGTGCCAATTGGACAGCTCAGACGTCTGCGCGAGCGGCGTTGAATTTAGATGCTCCTGTATTTGATTTCAGTGTAATCCCTGACTTTCTGATCGCTGCGGTTCAATCAGATAAGTACCGCGAGTTGATGATAAAATGCCGAGAATGGCGGGTTAAAAAAATATCACATTCGTTTTGTTTTAGGGGAACGAATTCATATTCGTGGATGCGATGGGTATGGTGCCTGCGCTAATGGGCCTCTACTCAGAGAGTCGACAACTGGTTATCTGCATGGTGCATAACCAATTTCCCCGCAGGTGGCTTGCTGACCTAGCAAACGGGCTCTAGACCAAGTAGCCAAGCAGGCCAAACCAACGAAAAAGGTTAATGAGAGGGCCCAATTAACCATGCCAATTGTTTTAAAACTGGTTCTATATAACTATAAGTAAATAAGTCATTGTCATTTTTAATAAAAGAGTGATGCAATATTACCAAAATTATGAGCACGAGGATTGGAACTCGGGTAGGTGGAAAGTCGCCTCCTCACCAATATTTTTTTTCCTTTGTCTGCGTAATCTTTATTTAAATTTTTTTCCAACAACAAGGGAGCTTTGTTGATTAAAAAAAATGAGGCGCGACGTTGCCGATGAACAGATTTCCAAACGAAACGTTCTGGTTCATGGGATACCATCCTTACTATTTCGAAATCTTCCAAACCCAATAAATGAAGAATCGGATTACATAAAGTTACGTGCACTCGAAAGCACGGTTTCGAGCCAAGTCTAGTCAGATCATTTTCGAAAACTGCTATTTGCACGTGAGCACTAGTGCTCTCGTTTAGAAAAAATCAAAAGAAAATGTTTTTTCATGAATAAAATACTGAAATAACATATAAAACTATTTGCACAAGTTGTTTTTTAGGCTACATGAAAAACACAAACTTTCTAATAAAATAAGAATCTTTTGTGGAATCCCCTTTGGCTCCAGGGTGCATATGCACCTGGTATTTAAAAAATACATTTTGAAATGTTGAAAATTTTCTAAATAAAATTTTGCGGATACATCTTCACATTCTACGTGCTCACAAAGTCGTTTCATGAAAAACCGATATTTTCTGTGGGCTGTGTAAAGAAGACAAAACCATGCCTCACGAAAAGACTTATTTTAACAACAAAATTTGTCTTTTTTACACAAGCCACAGAAAATATCGATTTTTCATGAAACGACTTTATGAACAGATAGGGTGTTAAAATCTATGAGAGAACATTTTTTTTGAAATTTTTGACATTCGAAAATGTGTTAAAAATGCATTTTAAATAACGGGTGCATATGTACCCGAAAGCCAAAACACCACAAATTTGTTTTTTTTTTGCAGCCCAAATAGAACGTTTTCTTTAACTCTCGAAACAGGCTTTCGCCCCGCTTTATAAATAAAGCAACATGCCAAGCAAGTCCATACAGAGTCAACAACCAGAAAAAGAGGCTAGAAAAGAAGAGCTGGGGCAGTAGCACAAGTAAGACCAAACAGTAAAAGTAGCACTAGGGGCAGGGAAGGGAGAGAACAAGGGGGTAGGGGGAGGGTACACACATCAGAGAGAACAAAAACCAAGGCCAGTCAGCGCTAGCTGCTAGAGGTAGAGGAGAGACGTCACGCGGTCTCCATAAGTCTGTCAAGCATGACATCTAGCTGCCCCCAGTCGCGCTGCCTAGCAAGCGGGTGCCACTGCTGCAAGAAAGTCAGGAATTTAAACATGGAGTTAGATGCACGCCGAAGAAAAACCCGCTCAATCACCATCTTATTACGAATCGTCCAAAGAGTCCACGCCATCGCGGCGAACACCAACCAGAAAAGGCGTCGCCTGTTCCCGGTACGGTTCGCCTGTGTTTCAAGGAACTCGCCAAGGTCTGAGGCCTGCCAAGCAGGCCCAAGCGCCTCGTGGACGAAGTTCCATAGAAACCTGGCCGCAGAACAACTAAACAGGACGTGGGTCCCGTTTCGGGGATCCCACAAAGAGGACAAAGCCCAGTACCCGGCCCACGTCGCTTTCGAACCTCCACCCCTGTTGGGAGGCGGTCCCTAAGTAGTTGCCACACGAAGATTTTAATTTTTAGGGTAAGGGGACCCTTCCACAAAGGGGAAGCCCAGGCTGTAACTGGCCCACTGAATAAACTCCGATAGGACGACTTTACGGAGAAAGTTCCAGAGGGCGCCAGGTGCCAGGACACCAAGTCTTGGCCCCCTGGCAACGCCTCCGGAAGCAAACTCCGTAACTCCGTCCAAGCGGTAGCCTCTGCATGGCTAAATGATCGTCGGAACGAGATGTTCCAAGTCCCATTTTGCACCGCCGAGGCCACTAACTGCGTCGGGTCTGAACAGATAGCAAACAAGGAAGGGAACCTATGCTGTAACGGACCATCACCGGAACTTGCACAAGTATATATAACATGTGTAAGTATTCACAGATAATTTTTTGGATTTTTCGTAACTTCAAACTGGCGTTTTCAATTTTTATTAAAACCGAACTCACTGGACCTCGGGTGTCACGATCACTTTTAGCTTTTCTGCACACGGGGTCCAAGCATCCCCTCCATATAACCATCGAAACTTAAGGGCCCCGTTGTTTGATTGGAGACCAGGACGTCTCTCTTCTTGGCTTCTTGCCCATCACCACCTTTTCGATGGGTCGCTTTATGCATTCACACCCTCCCCCCACAACACCAGCTGTCCCGAATTGAAAGCACGCTTGCTGATGACCATTGCCCCTGATCGACGATGTACTCATGATAGATGGCGATGAATAATTGATGATAATGTAGTGCCACCAAAGTATGGCATTAGCTCTGCTTTCTGAATTAGATCCTCTCGTTTGTTTGTCTTTCTTTACAACCGCACAATCTGCAGCGCATAAATGCATCCATTTCTATCTTTCCAACGTTTTCTTCCATAAATTCTCTGTGGTTCGTTCTGTGTAGGACCTACTGTGTGCGGAAAATATGGGCAGCCATGGGAGATGTACTACTTGTCAAGCATTAATTTTTCTTGTTAGAACAAAAACCAGAAATTCTGTACCTGTGCAAAGAATGCAGCCGGTCCGTATGAAAACTGTTGTGCTGGAATTTCACACCCGATTTTTTCTGAGGTTAAAAACAGTCGTTCAATGTGATGATTTTTGTTTGTCTGTTTTCAAACCCTTACTCTTTTCAAGAGGAATGCAAGATTTTTTTTCATTTCGTCTTTTATGGCTGCTCATTGTAGTCCATCGTGAGAACTCACTAATTGGGGAAATGGACAGTCCTATCTCTACGGTGTGCTAGGAAGGTAATCTACCATTAAACCTTGCTTGTCGACAAACATAAAAACTTCCAAAAGAAGAGGGCAACTCTTGTGGATAATTCCAGGTGCACTTGGGTGCGCAAGTTCCCCACTTTTGCAGCCTATAAAAGCTATCAATGGTGCCAAAGACTTGTTTCCATGGACCATGGCATGTTGGGTCCAGTCTAAGAAGTAGAAAACGATAGCCTCTTGCGTGTATTAAAACTGGTAGGAAGCGATAGCCTTTGTCTCGGCTTCGGCTACGTGTTATATAGCCAAAAGGCTTAGGGTTTGGCACATCGTGTGATTACAAAGATATGCGAGATCTCTTGATCCGCAAGACATGGGATACGCTTCGGGTACGTGTTATATAGCCAAAAGGCTTAGGGTTTGGTACATCGTGTGATTACAAAGATATGCGAGATCTCTTGATCCGCAAGACATGGGATACGATACGCTTTATACACCAGCGTATCGTTTTACATTAACCACCGATATCTCTATCTCTAACATCCCCCCTTAATCGAAACATGGACAGGTTGAGATTACGCTTAAATTCTTCTAGCTCCCGTGGCGGCAGTGGTTTGGTGAATCCATCTGCAACTTGGTCTTTGGTTGATATGAACCTGATATTCAGCAATTTTTGAGCAACTCTTTCGCGTACAAAATGAAAATCAATCTCAATGTGTTTGGTTCTTGCATGAAAAATGGGATTAGCTGATAGATATGTAGCACCCATATTGTCACACCATAAACAGGGTATTTCATCCACCTTGACTCCAAGTTCCTTGAGAAGTGTTTCCACCCAAATGATTTCAGCCGTAGCATTAGCCAAAGATTTATACTCAGCTTCAGTGCTTGATCGAGATACTGTTGCTTGCTTTCTTGCACTCCATGAGATGAGGTTAGGATCAAAAAATATAGCAAACCCACTTGTAGATCTGCGATCATCAATGCATCCTGCCCAATCGGCATCGGAGAAAGCACTAATAAGGGTAGATGTTGACCTTCGAAATGTGAGTCCAGTAGTGATGGTATTTTGCACATAACGCAATATTCGTTTCACCGCAGTCCAATGAACAGTGGTGGGAGCATGAAGGTATTGACATACTTTATTAACCGAGAAGGAAATATCTGGTCGTGTGAGGGTCAAGTATTGCAAGCCACCAACAACACTTCGATATCTAGTACTGTCATCCAGTCCAAGAGGATCTCCTTCATGTACTGACAATTTTTCTGTAGCAGATAGTGGTGTAACCGAGGGTTTACAATTGGCCATTCCAACTCTAGTAAGTAATTCCGAAGCATATTTTTCTTGAGTAAGGACTAATCCATCATTAATTTTCTTAACTTCTATACCCAAGAAAAATGGAGATCTCCAAGATCCTTGATGGCAAAATGTTTATTCAGATCACTGACTAGTGTGGAAATTGCTTGACTTGATGAACTAGTGACTATGATATCATCCACATAAACAAGAACAAAAACCATAGTACTGGACTTGTTATATATGAAAATAGATGTGTCACCTCGGGATGGTTGGAAGCCCAAGTCTTGAAGTTTGGTACTCAAACGGGAATACCATGCTCTCGGTGCTTATTTCAAGCCATACAGTGCCTTGTCAAGTTTACAAATGTGGTGTGGGGCATTGACATCTTCATACCCAGGAGGTTGTTTCATGTATACTTCCTCTTCCAGAACGCCATGTAAGAACGCATTCTTGACATCAAGTTGCCGAAGGCTCCAACCCCTGGAAACAGATATAGCCAAAACAAGACGAATAGTGGCAGCCTTAACAACAGGACTAAATGTATCCTCATAATCGATTCCATAGCGTTGCTTGAAACCCTTAGCTACCAAACGAGCTTTATATCTGTCAATGGAGCCATCAGCGTTTTTCTTGATTCTATAAACCCATTTGCAGTCAATAATATTTTTGTTAGCATGAGAGGAAGGTACCAAGTGCCAAGTTTTGTTCTTCTGGAGTGCACTGAATTCGTCATCCATTGCCGAACGCCATTGAGGGTGATCAAGTGCTTCTTGGAGAGTATTGGGTTCTTCTGTTGTACATAAAAATTGTACCGAACAGTGCCATCAGTCCATTTCTTGGGTTGTGTAATCCCCTTTCGAAGTCTCGTTCTAGCTGCAGGAGGAGCTACAGGAGCAGGCTGCGCAGAAGATCCGGGCACCTGGGGTGGATCTTATCGGGCAGCAGAGCTGCCGCGTCCAGGTTGTCGCCTGGGACGGCCACGGCGAGTGGGTTGCTGCCACGTGGCCGCCGACGGGCCACCGGTTTGGCCGGAAGCAGGAGTGGCGGGGCCAGACGGGTCGGCGCCCATGTGAAGATGCCCCGTGGCAGCGCGGGATTCGCCCGTCGAGCTCGAGGCGGGCGTCGCGGTTTCTGCCGCTCCTGACGCAACAGCTGGGGAGACAGGATCTCCCTCAGGATCGATGCCGCTGACAGCCTCGGGATCAGCACCGGATCCGGTATCTGCATGGGTGTGCGTGATGTCGGTGCTGTCATTTTCTGACATGGAGGCATACCCGGTATCTTCACTGTTTTGACTCAAATTTTCATCATTTTGCTCCAAATTTTCTGCAGTAGCCTGAAGAGGACTAATAGCAGCCAGTGGTAAGTCATCATTAGTTAAACGGTCATCATCATTCGAGCCCCCAAATTGTGGAAGAAGGTGTTGAGGAAGAAGAAGAATTTCTTTTCTGAGGAGAGCGTCGGCATTGGGGTGTAGAGACGCAAAAGGAAAGACTTCTTCATCGAAGACAACATCTCTGGAGATGTAAACACGACCAGTTGATATGTCAAGACACTTGACACCCTTGTGCCGTGGGCTATAACCAAGGAAGGCACATCGTTTACATCGATAGTATAATTTTCGGTTGTTGTAAGGACGCAAGTTTGGCCAACACGCACATCCAAAGACACGCAGGGATTTGTAGTCTGGTGTGGTACCTAGGAGTTTTTCAGCAGGGCTGATATTATCAATGACGCGACTTGGCATCATGTTGATAAGGTATGTGGCCGTGAGGAAAGCCTCATCCCAAAATTTTAGGGGCATAGAGGAATGGGCAAGAAGGGTAAGGCCAACCTCAACTATGTGGCGATGTTTTCTTTCAGCAGATCCATTTTGTTGGTGTGCATGTGGGCAAGAAACATGATGAGATATACCAAGGCTTTGAAAGAAAGGGTTTAATTTTTCGTATTCTCCTCCCCAATCTGTTTGCATGGTTACTATTTTTCTCTCAAACTTGCGTTCTACAAACTTCATGAAGTTTTGAAAAACATCAAAGACATCAGATTTCTTTTTAAGCAAGTATATCCAAATAAATTTGCTAAAATCATCAATGAAACTCACATAATAGTTGTGGCGCCCTACGGATGTGGAAGCAGGGCCCCAAACATCAGAAAAGACTTGTTGCAAGGGAGCAATTGATACACTTGTAGAAATCGGATAAGCAAGCTGATGACTCTTAGCTTTTTGACATGAATCACAAATGGTTTCACTACTAGAATTCATGGAATGTGGAAGACAAAATTTATTCATAATCTGTTGAACAACTCTATTGGACGGATGACCTAGGCGACTATGCCACCTTGAGGAGGTGGGCTTGGCGGCAACACAAACTTGCTTGGTCTTTGGCTTGGACGGTGATGATACGATGGGATAGAGACCGCCTTCACAATGCCCTCTAAGAAGACTTTTCCTTGTTGCCCGGTGTCGGGGGAATACTTTCTGGATTAACCCGCGGCCCAGTGCGACTTAACTTACTCGCACGGACAAGGCCCACTTGGGAGCAAGCCCAATATTGAACCGCCATAAGGGGAAAGATCTAGAAGACATATCCCGGAGGACGTGAAGACCAAGTAGTCTCCGAGTAGGCCTCTGTGGATGTATTCCTTATGGGGAAGTTTCCTTTTGTAACCTAGCGAGCCTCTGTGTATATAAAGAGGACTCGCAGGACTTAGAGCGGGTCAAGCTATCAAGCCCCAAACCCTAGCTCATACGGCGAGTACCAGATCGGATCGCCTCCATTGTAACACCTCGATTATCATATCAATACCAATCTAGGGTAGGCAGGAAGTAGGTCTTTTACCTCACATTGAGGGGGCCGAACCTGGGTAAATCTGTGTTGATCTTTGTTCCTGCGATCCCAAGCTCGGAGATGCTTGACTCGCATAATCCCACACCTACGAAGTCATCTATGACACCTGACGTGACAAACCCACGACAGTTGGCGCCCACCGTGGGGCCTGCGGTCAAGAGCGTCACGTTCCGCGCAGGATCCATGAAGGGAGCTGAAGATCTTGTTGTTGGCCGTATCATCACGGTCAATGGCACACCCCTCATCGACGATTCAAGCTGGGGGCCGGAAGCAGATTACTTGGAGACCGGCCACGTCATCCCCTTTGGATCCATCAACGTCTTCGTCGGCTTCATTGGCGGCGAGTCAGAGGATCCATCGCAACATGGCGACTCAGAAGAAGGAGTCGCGGTAACAGTGGACCAAGAAGAAGAATCTATCAACCACGAGTCGCTGCCTCTCGAAGACGAAGAAGGCCAATCCATTGAGTATGTCCTTGAGGAAAGGCTATGCGGAGGCCCTGTGGATAGTGGCTCGCCCTCTGTAGAAGATCGGCACGTGGAAGGGGTCTACAGGACCACAGAAGCAGACGAAGGGCATGCCACCAGGCAGCTTAGCCCCCACACCGCCGGAAGCAGCAGAACAAGCCGCGCTAGACGCATCAGGAGTCGCGGCATCCGCTGCGATGACGCCAGGAGTCGCGGCCTCAGGAGTCGCAAACAGAGAACTCCACCTGGAGTCGCGCCTGCGGAATCAGGGTCAAGGGTAACCCCCACGCAGCGGTCACGCCGCCACAGGGAAGCGTGTTGTTTACACCAATATCTGCGGTTAACGCGGCTGCTAGGGTGACAGAATTGGAGGCTACCAGGATCGGGCTATATGATGAAGTCCAGAGAATCGCAGATGAGAGAGCCAGGCTGGCGCGTGAGGAACAGCGCCTCCAACAGGAGCAACTGCGACTCATCGAGGAAACCAATACTCTGCAAGGAATACAGGCCACCTTGCCACACAGACGCCACGCGAGTCGCCTGCAGCCAGGAACAGTAAACCCTATGGAGCTGTTCCAATCACCTACCGCTGAACCAGCAATTGCGGTCCCGTCAGCCGCCACCAACACGATCCCATCAGTCGCCACCAACACGGCGCACCCGGTCGCATGGTCAGGGGTCGCACAACCTTCAGTCGCGGTACCCGCACACATGGCACCATCTGCCATGGTTATGCGGTCCGTGGCCCCGTTAGCTGCGCCCGCGGTTCAAGCAATCGCTGTACCATCAATCGTACCAGCGGTTCCATCTTTCGCAGCACCAAGAGTAGCAGAGATACCTGGGTCAAGGGCCATAGTACAGGCTAACAACAGGGCCATGACGCAGCCAACCTTTGTTCAGCATCGCCACAGCAGCCTCAAAGGTTCCACACGCCGCAAGGGCATTATGTTAGCCCAGTGGAGAATCTCTTTGCAGCCACAAACATCTTGGCCAGATTAGCGCCAGCAGGAAACACGCCAATGGACAGAGAGGCACGGCGCGCCATTGAGATGCTGAGCACAGCAGTAATACAGCAGGCGAATATGTCCGAACACGCAGGACGGCTGCACTCCACCCCTTACAATAGCAGAGCAACGGCGGAGAGAAGCATCCACGCGGAGTCGCCACACGTTGCGACCTCGAGTCGGCTAGGCGACAAAGGGAAGATCAACCTGCGGCTCAAAATCAACCTCAGCAAATTCAACCCATAGAGATTGTGCAGCCGCGCCGGCGGCCAATCCAATAGGAAGGCCAGCTTCGTCCAACCTATCGTCGCGACTCAAAGGCCCAGTCTGTTTCAGCGAAAGAATCAGGTCTGAACCGTTTCCTGCAGATTTCAAAGGGCCTCGCAAGGTCGCCAACTACAACGCCAGCATGGACCCTGTTACTTGGCTCAACAATTACGAGATGGGCATGAGCATCCTAAATGCATCCGAAGAGATCTGCGCACGTTACCTAAACATGATGTTAGAAGGCGCAGCCCACATATGGCTACAAAATTTGCCACCAAATTCAATAAACTCTTGGGATGAGATGAAGGAAGCTTTTATCAAGAATTTCCAAGGAACATGCAAGCGACTCTGCAGCATAGAGGACCTTGAGCGTTGTGTACAGAAGGAAGGCGAGTCGAGTCGCCACTGGATGAGAAGGGTCGCAGAGATCATACATTCCTCAGATAACATACCACCCAGTTCAGCAGTCCTTGTCATGGAGAAAAATTGCAAATTTGAGCCGCTAGTCCACAAACTAGGTCGCATGAAGGATAAAGTCAAGAGCCTAAGCGAGGTAATGGCGGCGGCCAACAAGTATGCTAGCTCGGATAAAACCAGGGACGCATCTGATGGGGAGGAAGAGGAAAACACTGGCAAGGGAAAGAAGGCCAGTAGCAAGCCTCAACAACAGCAAGCTAGCAATGCCAATGCGAGTTATAACAAGCGCAAAAACGAGGAAGGAAACTCAGGGTTAGTCGCAAATACGAATACTCGTTACAAACAAAGCAGCAGCAGAGGAAGGAATTTTCACCCAGTTAATTTGGAAGAGGTTTTCAACCGCCCCTGCGACATCCATATAGGAAAAGATGGGAAACCACCCAACCACACGAAGGCACAGTGTTATCATTACAAAAAGTGGAAGGATGGACAGCCACTCAACACAAACTTCAATCATCAAAACAACGAGGAAGGTAAACACGGCGGAGGCAACAACAGCAACAACGCCGTCCCAAATCCGCAGCCAGATCAGCCACAGTTCCCAAAACAGTTGGGTCAGTATCATACCATTGTGGTGAATACTTCAAGGAGGGAACAAAAGCTGCGACGACGCAATCAGGCTGTTAACGCCATAGTACCAGCCGTCCCACAGTGGCTAAAGTGGTCCGAGCAACCAGTAGTTTGGAGCCGCGAGGATCACCCAGGAGAAATAAATGAAGAGGGAAAACTCGCGCTGGTGGTTGCCCCTCAAGTCGCAGGGTACAAGTTGAGCAAAGTACTGATGGATGGAGGCAGCAGCATCAATATATTATACTATGAAACCTTCAAAAGAATGAACCTTCAAGAAAAGCAGCTACACCCATCAAGAACAACGTTTCATGGTGTCGTGCCAGGCATATCAGCTCAGCCATTGGGGCGAGTTAACTTGGAGGTCGCCTTTGGGACACAAAGCAACTTCAGGAGCGAGTACATTTGGTTCGAGGTTGTAGATTTCCAGAGCCCATATCATGCGCTGTTTGGCAGAGAAGCATTCGCAAAGTTTATGGCTAGGCCGTGCTATGTGTACCTAAAGCTTAAAATACCAGGCCCTAGGGGAGTCATCACCATCAATGGCGACAAAAGAATAGCTCAAGAATGCGAAGAGGCGACAAGGCCATAGCCAGAGCAGCTTGCATCGCAGAGAGCGCGCCCATGCGCGAGTCGCAGGAGAATTTTGATGACATCGTGAAGGCCAAGAGGCACCTGCCTGACTTGCGACTTCAGATTACGGCCGCAAGGGAGGCAAGGAAGTCAAAGGCTACGAGCCATTGCCAATAAGGACACATCCCAGGCATCGCGAGTTGCCATCAGCAGCCGCAGCAAAATTATTAAGAGTTTACATCATCAAGCTGGCCACTCAGGGCTAAAAATTTCAATTCTGGTCGCCACTCAGGCGCGACCGACCCAATGTGACACTTCTGATCGCCACCTAGGCGATCGACCCAATTCTGGTCGC
Organism: Poa pratensis; assembly: GCA_947311845.1. Classification (NCBI taxonomy): domain Eukaryota; kingdom Viridiplantae; phylum Streptophyta; class Magnoliopsida; order Poales; family Poaceae; genus Poa; species Poa pratensis. The sequence continues at coordinate 75,345,356 of CAMZMU010000085.1, forward strand.
CACTCAGGCGCGACCGACCCATGTAACATCTCTGGTTGCCACCTAGGCGCAACCGACCCCAATTCTGGTCGCCACTCAGGCGCGACCGACCCATGTAACATCTCTGGTTGCCACCTAGGCGCAACCGACCCAAGCATCATTCTGGTCGCCACTCAGGCGCGACCGACCCATGTAACATCTCTGGTTGCCACCTAGGCGCAACCGACCCAAGCATCACTTCTGGTCGCCACCTAGGCGCGACCGACCCTATGTATCATATAATGATTCTGAAATAAAGCATCTCAAACTACCAATTGAGCTGTGAGTCTTTTATTTTTTAATCATTGGTCCCTTGGGGGTGCGGCAGCTTTTTAGCGCGGCCTATTCCTTGGGATCGCCAAACAAGTGGCATTTATCGTGATTATACTCAACCTCTCTTGGATGCGACTTGCACTATGCGGCCAAAGTACTGGGGGTGCGGCGTCAATCGAGTTTGATTGCCTATCATGGCCGCTCTCGACCCTGAACACGCACTTTTTACCTGGGAAATACTGAGCCGCGCAAGGGCCTAAGTGAGGAAAAACCGAGACAAATCATAAGGACCAGCCTATTGGTCGAAACATGTACTGCCAAGAGTACTTAAGCAAACCATAATATTGTCTTATGACACATAAATTCTAACAATTATTACAGACCGCTAAGGGCCAAGATCATCAAACCATTGTTTTCTCTTCTTCACTTGTGCGCAGCTTTTGGCCGGTGGGAAGGAGGAACAGGCGGCTTACCAAGCTTGCCAGAAGGAGCAATCGCAGGCTCGCTGGAGGGCTCTTCAGTCGCGGGCTTGGGGGCTGCAGAGCTGGATACGCCTGGAGAGGGGTTCTTTTCCTGCGGAATCACCGCACTGGATGACGGAGCGGGTAACTTCTCCCATCTGCTTCCATCTGCATTATACTTGCCCATATAGGTCGCAAGATCTATCCCCTCCACCAGTTCAGTCGCGTGGCCGCGCATATCCTTCCAAGTCGTCGCATATTCTGAGGCCGTCAGTTCGGTGCCATCCACCTTCTTCGAGGGCCTACCTTTTGCAACCTTGGCAGCATCAAAAGAAGGATAGTACGTCTTGGCCAAAGCAAGAACATGAGCCGCGCCGGTGCGAGCTGAGGACTCCTTCCAGTCCAAAAAGAACTGAGGCGCCCTAAGCAGTCTTTTCAGCAGCCCTTCAGAATCACCGGGGACTGGCTTGGTCGGCAGCAGGCACTTAGACAGTGATTTCATGGCGTCACAAGTTCTTCGCGAAAAATCGCGGATATACTCCAGCTGTTCTTGAGTACTGCCGCGCTGCTCCTTGGCATCTTCACCTACATCGAGGCATGTCTCCGTCAGCTTACAACATACAGGCAAAGATAGTAGAGAAAACAGATGCAGATATGAGTCGCAACACATACCAGTTAACTCTTGAGTCATGATGCACACTTTGGCGTGGACAAGGTTATGGGCATCAGAAACTTTCTTCAACTTTTTCTCAAGCTCGCCAATGGAAACAGCCTTAAGCCTTGCGTCCTCATTGGCATCAGCAATGGCGTCTTTCTGAGCACTGACTTGGAGGTCCAGCTGCTGGACCCTCTCTTGGAACTTCTCTTCAACAGTTTTAAGCCGCAGCTCGGTGGCTTTGGCTTGCTCAGATAACTTGAAGCTTTCATCAGATAGCTCGCCCATCCTGGTTTCCCTCTTCTTCAGCTCAGCGTCACGCTGGCCAAGGAGCTCGCGCAGCCTCTCCAGTTCAGAGGGAGTATCCCCCAGCTGCTTTTCCAAGGCAAGTTTGGCAGCCGTTATGGAGCTTAGTTCCTCCTACGAAGGGTACATCAGTTAGTAAGTATATATCAACAGCTAAAAGAGAAGCATCAAGTCTCCCTTTACAGTCAAAGAAGAAACTTGATCCTTGGGGGCTAGAGACAGATAACTGGAGATAGAAGTTTACCTTATAAGCCGCAGACAGGTCAGACAGTGCCTTGCGGAGCTCCATGGCTTGCTTGTCATTTGAGGCAATGATAGCCTCTGACAGTCTCTCAGCGCGGCTTGTGGAGGAGGAAGAAGCAACCTCAGCATGCAGAATTGGCGACCGCAGGCTGTCCGCCGCTGGCGACTCAATCACTGGCGCATCAGCATCCTTGGCCATTACATCTATGGAGGAGGGGTTGACCTTCTCCACGTCCTGGATCATAAGGGGATCCGTTCTATCCTCCAGAGCCACCTCTTGGGTGGCTGTGTCAAGAACAGGGACCGTGGCCAGGTCATCAGTGGTGGCCACGCCCTCTACCATGGCGGTATGAGCCGCAGGTGATAAATGCGGCTCAACCGCGGTTCCAGGCTCAGTCGCGGGTTTAGCCGCACTTCTGCAAAAAGCAAGGGCATTGTGTGAAGAAGAAGCACATAAGCCAGAATAAAAGTATTAAAGCACAGGGAAAAGTTACTAACTCTGGAGCCATCTTCACAAAGGCCATAAGTTCACCGCTTGACGGTGAGGACAGGCCTTGGGTCCCAGAATCTACGAGCAGAAGTTTTGCGTGTCAGTAGAGGAAAAAGAATAAGCATTCAAGATGACAAGACAACAGAAATTACCAGAGTGGGGACCCATGTCTTCTTCAGCAGAGGCGGTGGCTTTGAAAGCACGCCTGGCAACGGAGGAGGTCGCGCCCGTAGCAGGTTTGCGACGCTTCGTGGCCTCAGGGTTTTCCAGAGCATCAACCTCTGGTTCCTCACGAGATAGCCTCTTGGAGGCTCTACGGGGAGTTGGTCCAGCCGCGGCAACAGAACTCGCGGCTGGCACTGGACTGTCATCCTCGTCCAGTTCAGTCTCTTCACCATCTGAGGCCGCAGAAGCAACAGAAGGGATATCAGCAGTCTCGCTGCCCTCTAGAGTGGGCAGCAACTTCTTTCGTGCGGCACGCTTGGGAGCAGCAGTGCCGGCGACGGTCGCAGGCAGCGACCAGTAGTTCTCATCAGCCTGGATCAGGGAGATATAAGTTGCAGTATTAAGAAAAGGAATGCGACTCAACTACGAAGGCGAAAAGACAGAGAAGAGGAGTTACCTCAAAAGGCTTGTTGTTAACACTGAAAGGGGCAAGCCCCACCTTATCGAAGGAGATGTCCTTCTCCTCAGTCACGCGGGTGACAAATTCCACCCAATCCTCAGGCCTCCAGTCCGAAGCCTTGATACGATCAACGTCAGCAGAGGTGCCTGTGCACTCAAGGAAGGATCGCTGTCGTGGACTCACGGGCTGAATGCGCCATTTGGTCCAGCAAGAGAGAAGATCAAGGCCAGTAAGACCATGACCTATTAAGGCGCGGACCTTGATCAGCGACTCATTGATGAAGGACATGGCGAGTCGCGGGGTTTTGATTTCAGTGCCTCGGTAGGCACGAAGAGGGTGTTAGACCAGGAGGGAAGGCGAGTTTCGCCCTCCGGTGAAGTATCTTGGCAATAGAAGAAAGATTTTTGCCAAGCCCTGGGTCGATTCGCCAGGGCTAGCTTGGGAAGGCAAGAGTTCCTATGGCGTTGAAGAGAGATGGCGCCGACCTGAACGTAGGCGCCACCCTTGGAGACAAGTTGGCTGTTGCAGGTGAAAGAGGCCAGCCATAGATCGATGTTGGGGGCTATGCCAAGATAGTCCTCGCACAGCACATGAAAATTGCTCACCTGGAGCATTGAGTTGGGCCCGATGTCGTGAAGACGGAGGCCTAGGCGTTGCAGCAAATTGCGGAAGAAGGGAGAACCTGGCGGCGTGAATCCACGCTCCACGTGCTCCACGAACATCACCAGCTCGTTGGGCTTGGGGCGCGGCTCGATTTCATCGCCTGGCGCCCGCCAGACGCCGTCCTCCTTCGGCGGCAAGAAGCCAGCCTCGGCCAGATCTGCAAGAGTTTCCTCCGTTACCCAGGATCCTTCCCAGTTGCAGGAGATCTTGCGCCTATCGTCAGATGGCTTCGCCTTGGGCGCCATTGCGAGGGGAGATTGGATTGGGGAACTAGGCTCGGGTCGAGGAAGAAGACGGCGCGGCTAGGGATGAGAAGATTGCAAGGGCAAATGGATAATGACCTAGGTGGCCGCAGCTTATAACTGAAGGGGCCCGCAACTAACGGCATTATCTGTGCTCGCAACCAACGGCACAATTTGCGCCCGCAAAACGAGTAACGGTCCGCAATTAAAGGAAACGGAATATTTCCAGAAGGAGAGATGAGTCGCGCAGATGAGTCACAGCTCTGAATCGCATAAGTCAGGAGATTGGTCAGAACGTTTACAGTGCGGCTCAGAGACCATTTCAAGAGGTCAGAAGATTCTCACCGTAAAGTCCTAACCAATCTTGGGGGCTAATGTCGGGGGAATACTTTCTGGATTAACCCGCGGCCCAGTGCGACTTAACTTACTCGCACGGACAAAGGCCCACTTGGGAGCAAGCCCAATATTGAACCGCCATAAGGGAAAGATCTAGAAGACATATCCCGGAGGACGTGAAGACCAAGTAGTCTCCGAGTAGGCCTCTGTGGATGTATTCCTTATGGGGAAGTTTCCTTTTGTAACCTAGCGAGCCTCTGTGTATATAAAGAGGACTCGCAGGACTTAGAGCGGGTCAAGCTATCAAGCCCCAAACCCTAGCTCATACGGCGAGTACCAGATCGGATCGCCTCCATTGTAACACCTCGATTATCATATCAATACCAATCTAGGGTAGGCAGGAAGTAGGTCTTTTACCTCACATTGAGGGGGCCGAACCTGGGTAAATCTGTGTTGATCTTTGTTCCTGCGATCCCAAGCTCGGAGATGCTTGACTCGCATAATCCCACACCTACGAAGTCATCTATGACACCTGACGTGACAAACTCACGACACCCGGTCCTTAATCAAAAAATACCAAGGATGTAATTCAATAAAAACATCATTGTCAACGGCAAGTTTATGAATAGAGAGTAAGTTTTTAGTCGCACTAGGGGCTTGAATAATTGAATGACCGATGTTACTAATGTACATACCTTCACCATTTGCAGTGTGGATCTTGTCCTTGCCACGTACTTGTCACGAAGCATGAGTTGCTCCAAGTTGCTGGTGACGTGGTCCGTCGCCCCGGAATCGGGATACCAGTTGGTATCAACTCCATAGGCATAGGCGGCATTAGCGCCTTTGTTGTAGTCGTCCTTGTGGTAATCTTCATAGGTGTCGTTGCTGTCTTCGTAGCGCCACCAGCACACACCTGCAACATGCCCATACTTCTTACAGATTTGGCAGGTCACATCGCTGAAAGGAGCAGGAGCACGTCCGCCACGACCGCGTCTGCCGTCACGTCCACCATGGTGACCGCGTCCACCACGGCGACCACCATCATCACAGCGGTTGTAGTATTGACCACGGTTGTCATCACGATCACGGTTGTAGTTGTTGTAGCCACCGCGGTCATAGTTGTTGTAGCCACCGCGGTTGTTCTTGGTCTTGTAGTTGTTGTAGTTGCTGTAGTTGCCGCCGCCACGACCACGGTGCGCGGCGTTTGCTGAGGATTCATACCCCTTGCGGCCACCTGACAGTCTAGTCTGACGAACATCATGAGTAGATAACATGGCATGGGGTTCGCTTACTGATGCATGTAAAATGCATACATGAACTTTGCACTATATCACACATATTCCAATCATATTTGTATCATATAAGGGTTATATTACTGTTATTTAATGATTTTAGGAAATAAATCAATTGTTTCCTATTTTTATGGAATTAACCCTGCGCAGGCAGAAAACCCTATTTCTTTCCTTTTATGTTTCAGGGACCCAAACGTCGTCCAAAAATTATGGAAAAATACAGGCGTCAGTATTTTGGAAGGAGGAAGACCTCGGAGCGAAGGAAGCAAGCAAACGGAGGCCAGAAGGCCGAAAGAGGGTGGCCCACGCGGCCAGGTACTGTGGCCGCGTGGGGCCCACTCATTTGGGCCTCGTGGCTCCGCTGCCGTCGATCTTTCGTCCACCGACTCCGTCTTGACCTAAAAACGCCTATAAAAAAAGGTCCCCTGGCGTTTCGCGAAGGGAGCGCCGCACAAACACAGGAACACCGAAACGGAGATCAGGAGCTGCAGATTGGAGGGGGAAAACTCCGGCGGGGCGCTGCCGGTGTGGTCTCCATCCTCTCCATCGACTTCACCGTCTCCATGATGAAGAGGGAGTAGTCCACCTCTGGACTATGGGTTTGTGGAAGTAACTTATGTATCTCTCCTCTCTTGAGCTTCACTAATTAGTACCGTATGAGTTGCTGAACATGATTACGGTCATATTTGTAATACCTATGTGGTGGATCTTTCTATGAGTTAATATATGTTTGAGATTGCAATGTTTGTTTCAGTTATGAGTATAGATGCATATTATGTACCCCGTTCTTGTCTACTCGTTATGATCAAGCATGTTTATGAGAGCGTGTGTGGGGGAACGTGTGCATTAGTTGGAGTAACTGGGAGTGGTGAGTGCGGTAAGCTGACAACTTAATATCGCGATCCACTTGGGTGTTTACCTTACTTTGTTACCTCACTAGGGATAAACAAAAATACCATGCTGCAAGGGTTGAGGGTGACCAAGCTTCTTCCTGTGACTAGATCCAGCATGTTCTTATTTTCACTTCATGTCATGAAACTTATTGCTATACTCCGAGTCATCTTAATTACTGAGGTGTTATGATTTGGTTCGCATCTTGGTGGAGTATAAGAGAGACTAATAATCAAAAGGTCTCTATGTTAGGACGTGATGCCCATATATCTAAGTAACTTGTTATCAAACTTTGTGTTGCAATCTCATATGTTAATTCTGTGTGTGTTCCGTTGTCTGCCACTTTATAAAGAGAGAGAGTGTGCATTTGTGAAACCATGAACCCCGGTCCATTTTTAATCATAAGAAACACCTTTCCAATACCATATACCACTTTTCTATTTTCAGCCATCATTTAATCCGAAAATACAAAAATACTTTTCATCTTGCATACATCATTAAAACCCAAAAATATCATTTACCATTGCATCCACCACCATTGCATATTTATTTCCTGTTTGCATTGCATAACTATCTTGATATCATTCTTACACCTTGTGCTTGACAACCACAGGTGAGGTTGAGGACCAAAACATTTAACTTTGTTTTGTAGGTAACCAAAAGAAGGATAAGAAGATATATCTTCACTACTGATTCCCCGAGAGTTCGATATTAAACCCTCGAGTCACCCCTCGTGGGAAAACAAGTCTTCCACTACTACACACTCTGCACTTGGAGTCTCAACCTAACCCATTTACTTTTGACTCAGGTAACTACGCACCGGAGATCAACAAAGTGTTTTCTGGCGTCGTAGATCAACCTCTTCAAGGGCCATCACTTACCGAGCAGGTCTCCATGACATTGACGGCAGAAACAAGTGAGGTGTAGTCATCGTCGAGGCCGTTGAGGATGAACTCCACCAACTCATCTTCGTCAATGGTGCGACCTGCGGCCACCAGCTCGGTGGCGAAGTGATGTAGCCCAACCTGGTACACCTACAACGTCAACACCCAATGGTCCCATGACAACATCAAGAGTCAAGCGCTTCATGAAAAGGTGACCTCGCTCCTCTCTATGTGTGATTTCGACACACCTTTGGATGGTATGCTACTTCATTCCACAACCTTGTGTATCCTCAGGTATGACCCTCCAGAAGATCACCAAGGACGTGTCAAGATTGGACAAGAAGACGGACGAGAAGATGGACAAGAGAAAGAGGAAGAAGAGAAGAAACTGCCAGGAGCGGTACTACCGCCGGATGTCCAGCGGTACTACCGTCCCGTCACCGAAGCGCCCGCATCGCCGGAACTACCGCCGCCACTTCCGATTAAGAACGTCTTCGGGCGCCGTCAGTGGTACTGCCACCGAGCCAGCGGTACTACCGCCGAGGTGGAAGCGAGATCCGCACCGGCGGAACTTCCGCCGCCACTTCCGCCTAAAAAGTCTTCGGGCGCGCAGTAGCGGTACTACCGCCGTGGTGGAGCGGGCCAATTCCAGGCCCGCACCAGCGGTACTACCGCTGCCTGACAGCGGTACTACCGCTGCTGCGGGCACAGCTCAGGCATGTGAGCCTTGTAATCCTCACCTACCCCACCTACCTCGTTCCCCTTTGACTTTGGACTATAAATAGGAGCTCTCCATCTAGATCTAGGGTTAGACTATGATTTGAGATTAGAGTAGAGCCTTGCTCCTTCTTCTCAAAGTGTCTCTTTCCTCCTATGGAGATGAATCAAGGCCTCCCCTTGTGGAGATGAACCAAGGCCTCCCTTTGTGGAGAAGATCCCTGCGTGGATACCAAGGCTTCCTCTTGTAGTTTGCTACTTGCCAATCTTTTATCCTAGGGTGATTCTATTGGGTTGGTTTGGATTGACCAATTGGACAAACAATCCTAAGAGTAAGTTGTGCTTGGGAGAGGAGAATTGGGGGCTACCCTCGGGGCTTGTTACCAGTTGAATCTTGTTGAGTTGCTACTTGCTAGTTATCTTTGATTTGGTGTTTTTCCCCTCTTTGTGTTCTTGTGTTCATCCCGTGTTCATCGTGTTCATCGATCCCTCCGCCCAAATCCGTGAAAATCAGGACCAACCTACATCATATGGTATCAGAGCTCTAGGTTGCCACGGATTTGATTTGTGTTTCCACCAAAATCCACCAAATTTTTCTTTGATTTTGAGAAATTCGAAAATTTCCACCAAAAATAGTCTTTCCTTGATTCGAGCCGATCTGTCGATTCGTTGCGTTTTGGTAGTTTTTGTCCATGGATCTGTTGCTTTAGGACCCCCTCCACCTTTGGTTGCATTACCTAGCCTCAATTTTGCCAATTTCCCACGAATTCGAGAATTTTCGAGCCCAATTTCCGCCCAAATCGCGAGCAAAACTTCAGATCTCCAGGGAGCGGTACTACCGCCGGAGAAGTGGTACTACCGCCGCAGCGGTACTACCGGGGTGGGAGCGGTACTACCGCCCGGGCCGAAATTTTCAGAATTTTTTTTTCTTTTCCTCGGTTCGTTTTGGCATTTCCTCTTTGGTTTGAGTCCTTTCTTGGTGTGCCCTACGTCTACGACATCGACAAGCTTCCGCAGCAACGCATCATCAACGCCAAGCGACGACGCCACCAAGGACTCGACATTTCCCCACATCATAATCCGTTGTGAGCCCTTCTTCCTTTCGTGTACCTTGACCTATCGGACTAGCTCTTTGATATTGCGGGGCATTGCACTTGTTGAGTGATTGTCTTAAAGTATTGGCGAGTGTGTATCGTTAGAGATCTTGGCACTAGCAAAAGAGAAGGAATCATCGTCAAAAAGCAAAAATCAAAAAAAAAGAGAAAAGAAAAGAACAAGTAGTGCCAAGTATCATCTCTTGTAGGTTGCGACAAAGCTAACCGCCAAAGTGAGTGTGAGTGTGTAACACTTGTGCAAATCCGTTGCCCACAAAAGCAATTGAGCTAGCGTCCTCTTGTGTTGGGTGACATTTGAGCACGTAGTCTTCGTTAGGTTGTCTATCTTCGAGTGCTCGCCCTTTGGTCGCCCAACCCCATCATTCGCTTTTGTGTGTGTTTCTTCATCATTTGTGGTTGGAGTTTCTTTGGTAATTTGATCATTGTGGATTTTCTCTACCTTTGACAATATACTTTTGCGGGTTTGCTTGTTTCGTTTGCCACTTCATACCTTCCTATCCTCATAAGTGTGTGTGTTGGGTGTTAGAACCGGATTCTCTCCTCTCAAGCCACATTATACTTGGGATATAGTTTGTCTTGGTTTTTCCTTACCACACATCTCACTTGTTCTTGAGAAAATGTTTAGGGGAAGTACAAACGGAAGCTCAAGCTCGGACGATGAAATCCATGGTGGAGTTCGCGGTGATCATGGCTATGTCACACAACGGAGTTTGTTGGTCTTCGACACCTTCTTCGTGATGGCTAGGACGCTACGAGCGCCGTCTTCAAGCTCAAGAGAACAACTTCAACGACGCATGCATGCATGCGCAAGAAGCATATGGAGCGGTGACCGAAGCTATCAACAACCTTGTGCGACAACGAGCTTCTTCACGCTCAAGCCGTACAAGAAGCACCTCAAGGTCGACACAAGCACGTCATGGACGTCATGAACCTCGACAAGAACGTCAACATGATCCAAGGCGCGACGCCCATGAACGACCTCCTCCTAACGTTGAACAACCACATGATCTTCACGCGAACAATGCCAATGCGCATCAAGAACAACCTCACCAAAATGATGAACGTCGCGCATACCATCACCACCACCGCAACAACGTGATCGTCATGACCCATTGGCTAATGACAATGGCGTCCGGGTGCGAATGACTTTGGTGAACAAGGACGTCACCCGTCATCCTCCAAGGCCACGTCATCAAAATCATGACAATGCGAACAATAACGAACAACCCGTTCCTCAACAAGAGCACCTCCTCAACATGATCCTCGTCCTCGTCAAGAGCTTCCACATGATCGTCACAACACCACGTTCCGAGTCAAGTGATAACGAGTCAAGCCAACACAATGGTGATGGACTCAATCGAAGGAGACGTGGACGTGCATTCCCACGTGGTGCCATGGACGACTATGATGACTTGACCAACGTCCGCTTTGACATACCCAAGTTCTACGGCACAAGTGATCCGGAAGCTTACTTCTCATGGGTACTCAAGGTTGACAAGATCTTCCGCGTGCAACGCTTCTCCGACAACAAGAAGGTTGCCTTAGCCTCGATGGAGTTTGAAGAGTATGCCCTCTTGTGGTGGGAACAACTACAAGATGCTCGCGTCGCTAACCACCAACAACCAATTGACACTTGGGTTGAAATGAAAGAAACAATGTACAAGCGCTTCGTGCCAAGCCATTACACTAGAGACTTATACAAGAAGTTGCAAGAGTTGAAGCAAGGTTGAAGTCGGTTGACGAGTACTACAAGGAGATGGAAATCTCCATGATGAGAGCCAATGTCAACGAGTACGAAGAGCAATCCATGGCTCGTTTCATGAATGGCCTCAACTATCCAATCAAGAAGATCGTGGAGTTCCAACCATATGCCTCTTTGGTTGAGCTAGTACATCAAGCTTCCAAGGCCGAGCGCCACGTGCTTGAAGAGCTCAAATACCTCAAGACAAAGGCATTCTTCGCCAACAAGCCTTCTTCGTCAACTCCTACACCTTCACAAGCTCTTCCTCAAGCGAACACTCGAGGTCCTCCAAGAGTCTCTACATCGACACCTCAAGCGCCTCAACCTTTCAAGAAAGTACCTCCCCTACCAAGGCGCCTCAAGGATCTTCGTCCGGCACAAGACTTTGCAATGCTACAAGTGCGGCGGACAAGGGCACAAATCTTTTGAGTGCACCAACAAGAAGGTCATGATCATCAATGACATGGGAGAGTATGAATCTATGAGTGAAGATGAGTACAATGCTTTGAACAAGGTCGCCACAATGCAAAGTGCTCAAGAAGAAGAAAGTGAGATATATTGTGATGGCGACAACAACCCTTCCTTGGTTGTGGCAAGAGCTTAACCACCAATGTTCAAGTGGAAGAAGACCAAAGATGCAACTTGTTTCAAACAAGAGCGGGAATCAATGGAAAGTCCATCAAGGTCATCATAGATGGTGGAAGTTGCCACAACTAGCGAGCAAAGAACTTTGTGATAAGCTCAACTTGAAGTTCAAGAAGCACCCACATCCTTACCATGTGCAATGGTTGAGTGATACCGGAGCCGTCAAGATTCAACACATGGTGCAAGTGTCCTTCAAGATTGGAGCCTATGAAGATACGGTTGATTGTGATGTTGTGCCTATGACGTTTGTCACTTACTCTTGGGCGTCCTGGCAATTTGACAAGGGTGCTATGCATGATGGAAGGACAAATACTATAGCTTCAAGAACAACGACAAGACCTTCGTCCTTCGTCCCATGACACCAAGTCAAGTCATCGCCGACAACGCCAAGACTATTGCAAGGGCACAACAAGATCGTTCGTCAGTGAGATGAGTGGTGAGCGAGAGACCCACCATAAAGTGAGTGAGAGCCACAAGCCAAATGAGTGTGACACTTCAAAGAGAGTTCCCACAAAACTTACACTATTTGCCACAAGAGAGAGATGAGGGAGTTGAGAGAGAACCCATCCACCCTCCACTATGTGCTCATATGCAAGGGTGAAGTTTCTATGACTAACACTTTCACAAACCTTCCTCCTTCTTTGTTGTCTCTTTTGAAGGACTTTGAAGATGTCTTCCCTCAAGAAGTGCCACCGGGACTACCTCCTCTACGCGGAATCGAGCACCGCATCGACCTTGTTCCCGGCGCACCGCTACCAAACCGCGCTCCTTACCGCACCAACCCCGAGAGACAAAGGAGATCGAGCGGCAAATACAAGAACTTCTTGCCATGGGACATATCCGCGAGAGCTTGAGTCCGTGCGCCGTGCCCGTCATCTTGGTACCCAAGCACGACAACACTCTTCGCCTTTGCATGGATTGTCGCCCCATCAACGCCATCACCGTTCGGTATCGCCATCCTATCCCTCGACTTGATGATATGCTTGATGAGCTTTGTGGTTCCGCTATATTCTCCAAAATTGATCTTAAAAGTGGATATCACCAAATAAGATGTGTGAAGGTGATGAATGGAAGACCGCATTTAAAACAAAGCTTGGTCTTTATGATGGCTGTCATGCCATTTGGTCTTTCCAATGCACCTTCTACTTTTATGCGTCTCATGAATCATGTTTTGCGTCCTTTCATTGGAAATTTGTTGTGGTATACTTTGACGACATCCTTATTATAGCAAATCTTTGGAAGAGCACACTTCTCATGTTGCTCAAGTTTTGTTGGTTCTTCGCAATGAAAAGCTTTATGCAAATCTTTCTAAGTGCACTTTTGCCACCAACAAACTTGTTTTCTTGGGTTTTGTTGTTTCTTCGGATGGAGTCGAAGTTGATGAAGCAAAGATACAAGCAATTCGGACTTGGCCTTTTCCGATGTCACTTGAGGAGTTGAGACGTTTTCTTGGTTTTGCCGGATTTTACCGCCGTTTCATCAAGGATTTTTCCACAATTGCTTGCCCCCTCCATGAACTTACAAAGAAAATGTACCTTTCATTTGGGGCAATGCACATGATTTTGCTTTCAATGAGCTCAAACGGTTATTAACCGAAGCACCACTCCTTGCCCTTCCGGATTTCTCTAAGACATTTGAGATTGAATGCGATGCAAGTGGATTGGGCATTGGTGGAGTGCTTATGCAAAATGGTAGACCCATCGCATACCATAGTGAGAAACTAGATGGAGCTCGCTTGAATTACCCCATTTATGACAAAGAGTTATTTGCTTTGGTTCGTGTTTTGGATGTGTGGCAACATTACCTTCGTCCTAAGGAATTTGTCATTCATTCCGACCATGAATCCTTGAAATATTTGAAAAGTCAAACAAATTTGAACAAAAGACATGCTAAGTGGGTTGAGTTCATTGAGTCTTTCACTTTGTAATCAAATACAAGAAAGGTAAAGACAATGTGGTCGCGGATGCTCTATCCCGCAAGGCCAACCTACTTACACGTCTTGACATTAGTGTCTTGGGTTTGGATGAGATAAAGAGTTGTATGCTACCGATGCTTTCTTTGGAGACATTTTCGCTCAATGTTCGGAGCACAAAGGAATTGGTGATTTCTATTTGCACAAGGTTTCTTGTTTAAGGCTAACAAACTATGTATACCCGAGTCTTCGCTTCGTTTGGTCCTTTTGAAGGAATCTCATGGAGGACACTCATGGGTCACTTTGGCCGCGACAAGACCTACGCCATGCTCGCCACCAACTACTATTGGCCAGAATGAAGCGTGATGTGGAACGCCTAGTTCGACGATGTTCTACATGTCTCAAAGCTAAGTCTACTCTAAACTCTCATGGTTATATACACCTTTGCCTATTCCACATCACCCATGGTCCGATATAGCTATGGATTTTGTCTTAGGACTCCCACGCACTAAAACAAACAAGGATTCCATCTTTGTCGTCATTGATCGCTTCTCTAAAATGGCACACTTTATACCTTGCAACAAGAGCGACGATGCTTCACACATTGCTACTTTGTTTTTCAGGGAAATCGTCCGTCTTCATGGCGTGCCAAGACCATTGTGTCGGATCGTGACGTCAAGTTCGTGAGCTATTTTTGGAAGACTTTGATGGCCAAGATGGGAATCAAGCAACTATTCTCCACCGCATACCACCCTCAAACCGATGGCCAAACCGAAGTGGTGAACCGAAGCCTATCTACACTCCTTCGTGTGTTGATCAAGCCTAACTTGAAGAATTGGGAAGAGTGCATCCCACACGCCGAGTTCGCCTACAATCGAGCACTACATCGCGCAACAAAGAGAACACCCTTCGAGATCGTCTATGGCTCCAACCCCTACACCGCGCTCGACATGCTACCACTTCCACTCCGTGAGCAAGTTAACATGGACTTCGACAAGCGAGCCGCTTACATGAAGAAGCTCCATGAGGAAACAAGAACTACGCTCGAGAAGCACAACAAAGACCATGCTACGAAGATGAACAAACACAAGCGCGCCATGATATTTGAAGAAGGAGACCTTGTTGGCTACACCTTCGCAAAGATCGCTTCCGGATGCAAGGAAGTCCAAGCTTCACCCTCGTGGAGATGGACCTTTCAAGGTTATCAAGCGCATCAACGACAATGCCTACAAGATCGACATCTCCACTCCAAACACTTGGTCCATGACACCTTCAACGTCGCCGACCTATCGCCATACCTTGGAACATCAAGCGATGAGGATGACCAAGAGTCGAGGACGACTCTTTTCCAAGGGGGGGGGGGGGAGATGATGTAGCCCAACCTGTACACCTACAACGTCAACACCCAATGGACCCATGACAAGATCAAGAGTCAAAGCGCTTCATGAAAAGGTGACTTCGCTCCTCTCTATGTGTGATTTCGACACACCTTTGGATGGTATGCTACTTCATTCCACCACCTTGTGTATCCTCAGGTATGACCCTCCAGAAGATCACCAAGGATGTGTCAAGGTTGGACAAGAAGACGGACGAGAACATGGACAAGAGAAAGAGGAAGAAGAGAAGAAACTGCCAGGAGCAGTACTACCGCCGGATGTCCAGCGGTACTACCGCCCCATCACCGAAGCGCCCGCATCGCCGGAACTACCGCCGCCACTTCCGCATAAGAACGTCTTCGGGCGCCGTCAGCGGTACTACCGCCGAGGTGGAAGCGAGATCCGCACCGGCGGAACTTCCGCCGCCACTTCCGCCTAAAATGTCTTCGGGCGCGCAGTAGCGGTACTACCGCTGGCGGGTGGTACTACCGCCGTGGTGGAGCGAGCCAATTCCAGGCCCGCACCAGCGGTACTACCGCCGCCTGACCAGCGATACTACCGCTGCTGCGGGAACAGCTCAGGCCTGTGAGCCTTGTAATCCTCACCTACCCCACCTACCTCATTCCCCTTTGACTTTGGACTATAAATAGGAGCTCTCCATCTAGATCTAGGGTTAGACTATGATTTGGGATTAGAGTAGAGCCTTGCTCCTTCTTCTCAAAGTGTCTCTTTCCTCCTATGGAGATGAATCAAGGCCTCCCCTTGTGGAGATGAACCAAGGCCTCCCTTTGTGGAGAAGATCCTTGCGTGGATGCCAAGGCTTCCTCTTGTAGTTTGCTACATGCCAATCTTTCATCCTAGGGTGATTCTATTGGGTTGGTTTGGATTGACCAATTGGACAAACAATCCTAATAGTAAGGTGTGCTTGGGAGAGGAGAATTGGGGGCTACCCTCGGGGCTTGTTACCAGTTGAATCTTGCTGAGTTGCTACTTGCTAGTTATCTTTGATTTGGTGCTTTCCCCTCTTTGTGTTCTTGTGTTCATCGTGTTCATCGATCCCTCCGCCCAAATACGTGAAAATCGGGACCAACCTACATCACGAAGCCTCTCATCTTGCCGATGTACTCGTCGGCGGTCATGTTCTCCTTCTTGGTGTTAGCTAATTCTCCACGCATATGCGCCAAGTTCGACTTGGATCACGACGAGAACATGGAGGTGATCAGCACCCATACCTCTGTTGCGAGGTTTAGCCCAACGGTCTGAGCCAGTATATCCATCGACAGGGATCTGAGCAGATAGCTCAAGACCTGCTGGTCCTTCACGATCCAGCTGTCATAGGCCGGATTGGCGACCTTGGTCTTCTTGCCGTCTATGTCGACGGTGATGGTTTCTGGCGGCGTCTTCTCCTTGCCTTCTACAAGATCCATTGCCGCGCACCGCGCAGGCTGGCAGGACCACAGCTTTCCAAAGCGGGTGATTTGCCCTCGTCAGCTTCTCTGAAGGAGGAGGGCCGAGGGGCTGATCGGAGGAGGAGGAGGAGGCCATGGTGAGATTGGTTCTTGGTGTTCTCGGCGGATTGGTTTGGGTGTTCTTGGTAGATCGGTTTTGGGTGTTCTAGGGTTTTGATGTCACGGAAGAGATCGGCTCTGATACCATATTAAAACTGGTAAGAAGCGATAGCCTTTGTCTCGGCTTCGGGTACGTGTTATATAGCCAAAAGGCTTAGGGTTTGGTACATCATGTGATTACAAAGATATGCGAGATCTCTTGATCCGCAAGACATGGGATACGAGCAAGTGACAGACCAAACTGTGAGGGCATGGAAAGAGCAAATCCTTTCTTTCGTCCTCAATTATTCTCCCGGAAGCTTTGCCTAATCTTCAACACAATAGAGTTGCCAAGTGGGGATTGCTCTAACATGTTCGCATGTGTGAATTTGTGATGATGAATAGGCTATTCCAACCACCTGACTAGATTTCTAATCATCACGCATAGCTACAAATTAAGAACTCATAGAAGAATATGTTCCGACATGATCAACCACGTAAGACAACTTGTATAATTTGCATCAGATCTTAATTAGGAACATGATCTTACATAACCAGTCTCGCTGTCTCAATATTTGACTGTTCAATTAATATTAGCATTTTCATCTAAAATCTTCAACAACAATAGTTTCTTGCAATCTGTCTCTATTGGTAATAACACATGAACCTACTCGGTTAGGTTACCTACCATTATGCGACGAGTCCGGCCACCGCGAGCGCTTCTGCCCTCGTCGTCGCAAATCGAAGCTTTTTGATTGTCCTCCTGCTCGTGCTAGCACGATGGATCGGTCTACGTCTTCCCCAACCGCCCGAGGTGCCCGTTCTTGGGCCGAGATTGTTGCACCTCCTCTATCGCGCGAAGGCCGAAACGACCTCGACGTTGATGTCCCCGGTGGTGGTCGGCACGAGCGTCGAGACAATGCTTCTGAGGGCGACGACCGGCCGTGCCGCGCGCGCACACCCTCCCCTCTTGGGTGTCGCCGTGCTGCCTCGCCGGCCCAAGCCAATGTCGCTACCGTGGAGCTTCGCCACGCCCTGCCGAGTAGGGACACCTCCTTCGCAACGACCTCAACACCGCTCTGGATAAGGCCCTTCAGCCGTTAAAGGAGGATGTTGCTGCTCTGCGCTCCTGGCTTGACTGCGCGTACTCGTTCCTGGAGTGTGCAGAAGAGCTCGTTGCCGGACTCGATATCGCCTCGCCAGAGCTGGAGCGTCCCCCCACCCGTGTTCTCCTACCGAGGGGCCTCTCCCTCATGTTGTTGTGGCTGCTGGCGCTGGGCCACCGTGTGCTGTTGTGTGATGACGTGGGACACACGTTCGTTGGGAGACCCCAAGAGGAAGGCATGAAGCAGTGCAGCAGCAAGTTTTCCTCAGTAAGATACCAAGGTTATCAGATCCAGTAGGAGCAAGAAGCACTTCTGAAGGTTGTCAACGGTGCCAGAAAAGTACTTGCGTGTGGAAGGGAGTTCGGCTATTGACGTGGAACCTGCACACAACACAATCAAACTATTTTGCCCCAACGAAACAGGAAGAGTGTCAATCTTCCTGGCTTGCTGAAAACAAATGATTAAACGTATGTGTGGAAAATAGTGTTTAATTGCAGAGAATGGAAAGGAACAATGATTACAGTTGGTTGTATTATCAGTGTAAAAGAATGGACCGGGGTCCACAGTCCACTAGTGGTGTCTCTCCATAAAAGATAACTAGCATGCTGGGTGAACAAATTACAGCTGGGCAATTGACAAAATATTGAGCGCATGACAATGCATATATATGAC
This sequence comes from Poa pratensis, assembly GCA_947311845.1. Taxonomy (NCBI): domain Eukaryota; kingdom Viridiplantae; phylum Streptophyta; class Magnoliopsida; order Poales; family Poaceae; genus Poa; species Poa pratensis. Next base: position 75,363,566 of record CAMZMU010000085.1, read on the forward strand.
ATGATGATTACTATGATATTCATGTGGGCAGTACGACAAAATCCATAGACCGTTATCCAACAGCGTCTATGACTAATAATCCACCTCCAGGTTGTCATACCGAGTTCCCCGTTGGTATTAAGTTGCGAGCAACGGATAATCGCATTAAGTAATGTGCGTAATGCAAACAAATGCATTAGGCCTAACGGCGCACCCTTAAGCTAAGCATCGGTTATTTTATCCCTAGTGGCAATAGCACATCCACAATCTTAGAAGTTGCTGTCACTCTCACAGGTTACCGGAGGCATGAACCCACTATCTGGCATAAATACTAACTCTTGGAGTTACAAGCATCTACTTGGCCAAAGCATCTACTAGTAACGGAAAGCATGCAAGATCATAAATAACATATAAGATAGATTGATAATCAACTTGACATAGTATTCAATATTCATCGGATCCCAGCAAACACAACATGTAGCACTACAATAAGATGATCTTGATCATGATAGGCAGCTCACAAGATCTAAACATGATAGCATAAAGTAGAGAGACAACCATCCAGCTACTGCTATGGACCCGTAGTCCAAAGATGAACTACTCACGCATCACTCCGGAGGCAGGCATGGTGACGTAGAGCCCTCCGGTGATGATTCCCCTCTCCGGCAAGGTGCCGGGAAGAGTTTCAGAACCCTCCCGAGGTAGGGTTGACGACGACGGCGGCTACGGAACTTTTCGTGGATGGAGCCTCGGGTGTCTAGGGTTTTCCCGTGAAGATGAATAAATAGGCGAAGGGGCGGCGGCTGGAGCGACCCGAGGGGCCCACACCTCACCACGGTGTGGTTGGAGGGGGGCCGCGCCGCCCTAGGGTGTGGCGCCCTCTCGGTCGCCTCCGTCTCTCCTTTGGACTTCGTGTACGTGTTGGAAAAATAGGAGGTCCTGTCCAGGTTTCGTCCAATTCCAAGAATATTTCCAGAACAACTTTTCTGAAATACAAAAACAGCAGAAAATAGGAACTGACACTGTGGCATCTTGTTAATAGGTTAGTCCCATAAAATGCATAAAAATGCTATGAAGTGTATGTAAAACATGTAACAATTGGTATAATATCAACATGGAACATCAGAAATTATAGATACGTTTGAGACGTATCATTGTGGGGCCAGTTGGGACGCATGACTCGATGCCTCTACATGGAGGGCATGAAGCCTGGAATGAGGATACGCCGATCGCCGCGGAAGCCTCCCCGACGTTCACCTCCGTCACGCCATCTAGCTCGCCGCCCTCTCCCGTGGGTCACAGTGTTTGCTCTTCCTGTCCCACGACGACTCCCCCTACCTGGTGCGTGACATCTCTGCTGATTTCAAGCCTGTGGCATTGGGAATGCCCATGACCCCGCCCTTGCCAGCGCCGACGGTCCCCATCTGAGGGTATTGCGCACCCTCCGTCTCCCTAGGAAGATTGCATGGACCTAGTCCTTGGCCCCATGGCGCCTGATTCATGGTCAGTCCAGCGATTCATCGCCTCTGTGACAAAGCACGTGCCCGTGCCGTTCCTGTCCACGCCGGCACCGAAGAAGACCATAGGAGGGATGCTTGACACTCCTCGCCGCAGCGGCAGTATCGCGCAGCAGAAGAAGAAGCTGCCAAGTCTCAAGTCCAAGGGTGCCCGAAGGAAAAGAAAAAGCCTTCTGCCGTGAAGACCATGCCAAATGTCTAGTGCAGGTTGTAGTCTGAGCAGCGGCTCCAAAGCTTCTATGTTTTAGGTGTTTGCTCTGATCGCTTGGGCAGTAGAGCCGTAGGCTCGGCGAATCTTAGCCCGGTGTGGGTGTCGATCCAGCATCTTAGGTGTGGTGGGGTGTCGTCTTGTCACGGCGACACGATGGAGGCGCGGTCTCGGGACCGGCATGTGTGTCTTTCTTGTAGCGGTTTTCGCCTGGTTTTCTGTAATTAACCGGGCACCTATCTCTTCTTAATCAATGGAACGGGCAAATCTTTCTTGTAGCGGTTTTCGCCCGGTTTTCCGTAATTAACCGGGCACCTATCTCTTCTTAATCAATGGAACGGGAAATCTTTTGCCTGGCGTTTCAAAAAAAAAAAACTACCACCGATAAAGAAATGGAGCTTCCGGACTTCATTAGTAAACATGGCTTCCATTGAATTTTCTTTTTTCATCATTTTGGTGTGGTTACACTACACTCACACACATGCCATGGAACTGAGAAGACTCCGGATGAAAGAAACGAGAAGTGATTTGCTGACATCATGTTACTCTGAATTCTGAAAATCAAGACAACTTTACATGTGAACACTCCAATAGATCTCTTCGGCAGGCAGCTGGTGTGTTGCATGCTTTCCTTCTTACTTTCAGTCAGTCAGTTCGTCTTTCCACCCGCAAACTTTTTACTTGTCATCACTTCAGGTGCCTTTTACACATTTACCAAGAAGATAAGGCACTAGTAACAGATAATTAAAGTGTTCCTTTCAATTTTAAAAAAGGAGATACTACCACAAGTTGGTAGTGCTGAAACTTTGGAGCCAAACAATGCAACTTTTGAGTCTGTGGGTGCGTTTGTTTCCCACAGCTGGGAGAAAAAAACCATTTGTGGTGACCAAAAGGTGCCTTTATGAAAGAGAATGGCCATCGTACTACTAGGAAAGCAGGCCAGCTTTTTGGAAAATCACGTTATATATATCCTTCATAGTACATGGCCCTCCTGCTCAATTGTTTGGTTTCCCTCACTTACCCAAACTGATGCATAAAACTTCCAAGATAAATTCTTGGAAAAAGCTACTCCTCCACTCTCAAAGTCAGTGGAGTCCATTTAGGTGGCAAAGGAGTTCTACTAAGGGATCATATTCTAAGAGTCTCTTTTCTTTCCGAAGATGGAGCAAAGCCCCGGCCTCTACATCGAATTGATGCACACAACCTTTTATTGCAAAAATTTCAGATAAAGTACCAGTAACAGTCATAATCCGTCCACACTTCACGGATCACACAACGTAAACACAAAAATGAGCCAAACAAAGATAGTAACACTAAGCATGTAGCCAACCACCCTCTCTGAAGAAAACTCGAACGTCCGCCATCAACCGAGTGCATCCAGTATCCATAAGAACCATTGGTCGGCTTGGAAAAGGTAAGACCACATGTGAATCTAGTACAAAGCCTTGTTGAGAACCTATTGAAAATAAGGCCTACTTGTATATTGGTAGAAAATGATATGACATTTGTGTGGTTGCTTCAACCATGTCCTGCAATTATGCAACTATACACAACCAACCTAACTTTTTCCTGAGTAGGTGGTTGTAAGGTCGTGTCTCTGCATCAAATTGATGCACACGGTCATTTTTATTGAAGTTGAAGCACAACAAGACAATGACACTAATACAGAATGACGCTAAGGAAATCCCCATACGATGACAACAGCGAAGAGGCCACATTTAAAAAAATTGTGCGTAGCCATAGACGGTTCCAGCACTAGGCCAATGACGGGCCGACCACATTTGCAATGGTTCCATAGAAGCCTACGTTGCCGATAATTGCTCATCGCAAACGGAAATTTCCATATTCCTCTCACACTTGTCTCAGTCTCGCTGATGACCTCCACTCATGGCTCATCTAGAAGCGGTGCTCGCGGCCACGGTGGTGGCCGACACCTCAGTGCCTGCCGGAAATGGAGCACCAACGTTGGCTGGGCTCAACGCCGCTGCATCGGCCATCCCTGTCCACATCCGGGAGCCGCTGTCGCGTATCGCGGCTACCCTCCTCGATCACTGGCTAGGAGTGTCGTCCTCCTTGACATCATTGGACGAGAAACACGATGATCGGGAGCTCAAGCTCGGGCGAGTTCGAACGGGACAACCCAATGCGTTGTAAGCACGATTCCGATCTGGAGGCGGCCCCGCCGAGTACCAGATCTAATGCACTGAGGAGGTGGTGTTCGTGTCCGACCTCTGGGCCGCATAGCCCTCTTTTTACTCTATCGCCAGATCTAGCCAGGGGTCACAGGCGGCGACACCACTGAAGGAGGCCGCTAGCTCCGTCGCTGGTGAGATTAGTTTAGCATTAATTAGGTTCTTATTTTCCTTTACACTGATTTGGTTCTAAATAAACTTTCTTTAGATTCTAAATTTTAATAAGCATTGTATGCGAGTTCTAATTGTAGTTATTTACAGTAAATATGTTTTGTTTGGGTTCTAAATATTGCTAAGCATTGCAGATATTTCCTGTAAACATGTTCTGTTTAGATTCTATTTTTTTAAGCATTATCCAGTTCTAATTGTAGATATTTACTGTAAATATGTTTTGCTTAGATTCTGTTTTTTAAGCATTATCCAGTTCTAGGTATAGTTATTTACAATAAGTATGTTTGTTTAGTTTCTAGATTTTGCTAAGCATGATTGATCACACTCTCACTGTCAGAACTATAAAAGGTTACCATGTCATTCCAACTATATATGGTGCATCTAGCCATTTGGCATTTGTTAAGCATTATCCAGTTCTAGTTATAGTTATACAATAAGTATATGTTTTGTTTAGTTCCTAGATTTTGCTAAGCATGATTGAACACTCACTCACTGTTAGAACTAGAACAGGTTACCATGTCATTCCAACTATATATGGTGCATCTAGCCATTTCGCATGTCAGCATTATTCGCGATTTCGAAGGTAGGCAACCCCACCACCTATTCTAGGCATTTGCAAGAGGCTTTACAACCGACGACAACTGCTCGTTCAAATCACATAGTGTGCATGAAAGGCCAGTTTGACCAATTAATAAGAATTTATGGACTAGCCACATATTTTGGAGTCATTAGCTAAATATCCATCATATACTTTTCTTCTGAAAGAAAGAAGTCATCATTCATACTGAAGTTTCAGATCTATTCATCAACAGCCACCTCCACTCGGCCGCAAATATATGACCAACACTTGGAAAATATAAATGCAAAATATGCCCGGCCATACGCGTCTTTAAGAGGGTCTTTGGGAATCTTCCGAAGTCGCGACCTAAATTAATGTTGATGACAAGAGGTTTTGGCGTTATGGGCATGGCCGGCCAAGACCTTTTCCGCGTAGCTTGCTACGATGTTTCGTACAGTGACACGGAAGAATAATAAGATGACCGAGGCTTATATATAAAACTAATAAAGCAGGCGTTGCGCACTAGGTCGCCGGCCTAACGTTCTTCCGTCATCAGTTGCATTCGTACACAGCGCTAGCTGGGAAGCTAGCTAGTTGTGCCGCCCCCAAGTTGAAATGGATGTATCACGTCTCTTGTCAGGCTGACTTTTTCCCCTTCTCCTCCCCGTAGCTGCTTTGAGAGTCCACCGCCGTCTCCGGCCAGATCCGGCCTCTCCCGCCGTCGGCGTGCGCGCTGACCGCCGTGGAGATGGAATAGGGTGCCGGCCCGCCTTGTACAGCAGTAGATTTAGGTTTTCCTTAGCCCTCGTGCTGAAGTTCGCCTGTATGGCGTCTCTGTTCCTCTTCGGCTGGCTTCCGGTGGGTAGCAGCGGCACCGGAGCTGGATTTTCTTTTCTTTGCCGGTTGAATCCATGGTGGAGTGCTTGCAAGGTGAAGGAAGATCAAGTCCGATTCAATAAAACTGCTTGTCGTATCTCCTGCTTTGCGAATCGGGAGTTCATGCAGGTTCCTCTGGCCGGCCGTGGAGGCGAGGGGAGGAAGCGGTGCTTCTGCTTCGTGAAGTGGTTCTTGCTGCATCTCCGAGCTCCACACGCGGTAGTCTTGATTACTGCCGCGATCCTTGGCCAAGAAGAAGGCCGATGTTCAACCTCCTCTACGGAGGCTTCTTCGATCCAGCACCAGTGCTCGGCGGCTCGTTGCCATCAAGTGGTTCGTCCCCGGTGGTATCTAGCTTGCTGGTGGCTGAGATTGCTCGTCGGAAGAGAGAGACTGAGCGAGATGTGCTCTGATGATCTCGGCGTCGGCGCCTGGAGATCGCCGGCGAGATGTGGCAGAGGTGCTCGAGGGCTTGATTGCTTTCTATCCTTTAGCTCTAGAGTGCTTTTTGTAAATTTGAAGGCCCTTTCTTCGAATATTAGGTCTTTCAGGGTTAGATTTGCAAAGGGCCTTTATGTAAAATGTACCTGCCACCTGGTTTTATAATATGCAGCAGCGGGTCGTCTGACCCCACCCCTTGTACAAAAAAAACGTCTCTTGTCGGCAAAGTTGGTCAGTACCGTGCTGAGTTAGCGTTTGTTTTATCCCCATGTTTTTTTCTCGTTGGAGATATTAATCATTTTCTATAATCATTTAGGCTTTCCTGTAGGTAGTTCATTTCAAGCTCTAAGCTGTTATCCAGACACATAATTTCGTGAAAATACAGTTTACCTCGTTATTTGTAAAGTGGGCTGCAACCAAGGTGAGATTTTGTGGTGCCTGTAGGTAACCTACCGTGTCCGGCGACCCCCGGGCAACATAAAATCATGTGGCCAGTTGTGAGAGGCGCCTTTTCGCTCGATCGGTTGACTGCGAGCCCTGGCAGGTGCCCAACAGGTTGTTTCCATCACCACCTTGCAATGGTAGCCATGCGTGTTCTCCTCTTTACTTGACTGTTTCAATCAGGACGCTCGTTTCGATCAGGACGCGCGGTAAAAGTGAAGTTTCGGCCGGCAAGCAGCCAAACAACACGTATGCACCCTTTCATCATTTCGTTGAGTACTACTTCCAGCGAAACCAATCAAAATATGATCGATCACGCGGTAGAAAGACTTCTATATATATGTCCAAACCGAGTAGTACACCTTTTTTAGGTCAGTCAACGGAGGGAGGCAGGCAGTACCCTTACTATTGGAAAAGTTGCCGATGGCCGAAAACGGTAGGCATATGAGTATGTCAAGGGCATCCGTCGGTTTATTCTTCCTCGGCAGCTACCCGAAACCCGTCGGCATACAAACGCGTAACGACGGTTGTTTTTGGCCGTCGGCAAAGAAAACCCTCGGTAAAAAAGGGGCGTTAACGCCCTTTCGACGGCGTCGAGACGTTTGCCAACAGCCACGTCATCGGTATATAGGTCCACGTGGCAACTCCAGGAACATCGCCGTCAGATCGTATTCCGACGGCCAATTGTCGTCATTAATTCTGACATATGTCGAGGGGCGGTCGTCTGTGAAGCGGGTCACACTTAGGTGTTTGATGTTGGCTCTTTCAATGTCGCACCACACTCTTAAACATATATTTGAGACCAGTGCATGATTTGATGGGATTCCGACGATCTGGCGCCAAAAACCCTAAGCCGTTGACCGCGTGGTCAACCCTTTCGTCTACCCTTCCACTGGCGTCAAAGGGTAAACCAACGGAATTTTCTCCTTGGTTGTGTTAGGGTAGGACCTACAACGGGGTAAAGCCAAGTTTTAGCCCATGTTATCACATGATTCTGTCCGGTGCACCCGAAGTGGGAGTTTTCCGCTAGAAGTGCAGAACCTTCGTGAGGGATAAGTGTCTTATGTGGAGCGGGTCACACTTAGGAAGTTCATGTTGGCTATTTCAATTTCACACCACACTCTTATACATATATTTTGGACCCATGCAAGTTTTGGCGGGATTTCGACACTCTGGCGCGCCATTTCCAAAACCCTAGGTCGTTGATTGCGTGGTCAACCCTTTCGTCTACCCCCTTCCACCGGCGTCGAAAGGGGTATACCAATGGAATTTTCTCCTTGTTTTGTGTTAGGGTAGGACATAGGAAGATTTAAAACCAAGTTTTAGCCTATGTTATCACATGACTCCGTATGGTTGACCCAAAGCGGGACTTTTTAGCTCTAAGTAAAGAAACTTCGGAGTAATTCATGTCAGTGAAGGCCAGTCACACTTGTGAGTCCGATATTGCCTTATTCCACCTCCCAACATACTTGCATACATATGGTAGGACCCATTGCAGGTTTTGGGGGATTCAGACGTTGTAAAGCCCCCAGTGGGTAAACCCTAGCCCGTTAACCGGCGTGGTCTAACTCGTAGACCGATGGAATTTTTTACTTGGTTGTTTTAGGGTAGACCATAGAATCATGGTAAACAATAATTTAGCCCAAATTGTCAAAAGATTCTCTCCGGTTGACTCAAAGCGGGAGTTTTCAGCTCTAAGTGCAGAAACTTTCTACGAAGTAAGAGTGATGTCGGTGAAGCCGATCACACTTGTGAGTCCGATATCGCCTTATTCCACCTCCCACCACACTTGCATACATATGTTAAGATCATGGGCAAATTTTTCTGGGATTCTGATGCTCCGAAACCCCCGCAGCGAATAAACTCTGACCTTTGGGCCCCCCACCGTCTACCACCACCACCGGCCCCGAAAGGGGTAGACCGGTGGAATTTTTTATTTGGTTGTTCTTATTTAAATTTATATGATACAATCATAGAAATGAAAAGTAGAATGAAAGAATATTCAAAAGCAAGCATAAATAAGTAAATGGAAATAGAAAATAAAAAAAGTATATATCGAGGGCCAACATCAACATACCTTTATGCCGAGGGGCCCAGACGTGGCCGTCGGCATACTCCTAGGCGGCGTTTAGCTCCGTCAAGTTTGCGCATGACAGGGACACATGGCAGGCACATATGCCGATGGCTGCTTGTATGGAAACGGCAGCCCTCGGTGTTAAGTCCTATATGCCCACGGCCACGGTAGGGAAGCCCTCGGCATATAGTTTATATGTCGAGGGCTTTCTGTTTGCCGACGGTTTTTGGTTACCCTCGGCATTCTGGTGTGTAGTCGACACGTTTACGTTTTCCTGAAGGTAGGGCCTTATGCGCGTGCATGCACCACAAACCTATTTTAGAGCCTGGTCTACATGGAGCTCGTTTTTTAAAAAATTCGAAATCGATATTTTTATGCTTTCAAAAATCGAGAAAAAAATCTTGGATGTAGATATTATTGAGATTTACAATCGTGCAAATTTTTAACTCCAAATTTGTTGTATTTTGGGCTGCAGAAAAAAAAAAAATCGGTGAATATGGGTGGTGAACAATACACAGTTTTAAAAATTTGAAATTTTCCCGATTTATCATTTTTGTACTGCCCGAAATACAACGAATTTTAAGGTAAAATTTTGCAAGATTGGAAATCTCGACACTATCTACATCCGTGATTTTTTTCCCGATTTTGAAAACTAAAAAAATGTCATTTTCGATTTTTTTAAAAAATGGACTCCACCTAGCCCGGGTTCCAAAAATCTACTCTCGCGCATGCACCGTGTATATATGTGAGTAGAAACAAAAACGGCCGTGCGTGCAGTGAATCCACATTTCGGGGCAACTGACAAGAGGTCCAGTTTTGTTGACGAGAGCTCGTGGTCGTGCAGTAGTAGCGTGTGGCCGCGAGCTGATAATGACGTCCGTCAACCGGGTCGGTCAGCCGTCAGCGGACCGATCTATACGTTATACTTAAACACGGGCATGAGTTATGTCGCGCGTAGGGGTCACATTGCTTGCTAGCCATGCAGCAGCGTCCAGCCACTACTATGTCGACGACTCCAGCAGATTCGTTTTCCCACGTAACGTAACCGGCCAGCGCGAAACCGTGTCGAAAAAGCGGTTTTTGGCAGCAGCAGCAGCAGAGGCAAGACGTGGGCGGCCCGTGGTGTCTAGTGTGTGGTGCAGCCGTACGTGCGAGAGGGAGCGCGGTGACGCCGACTCGCTGCCGACTTGCTTGACCAGCATCCGTTCCTGGACGAGGCTGTGCGCGCGAGGTAGTAAGAGCATCTCCACTCGGAGCGTCCAAACGGCCACCCAAAGCGTGTTCGGATAGGGGATTTGGGGCGTGTCCGGTCACACTGCGCGATATGGGCGTCGCCTTTTCCTACTCGCACACCCCAAATTTAGTCCGGAAACATGTCCTGCATTAGCACGAACACCTTCTGGGCGTGACAATGGCAAGGAAGGCAGAGCTAGATGGGGCAGCAGAAGCCGGCCGCCGAAAAAGAGCTGTGGCAGGGTCACGCCGACGCCGAGACGGTGCTGAGGCAGGAGCGTGGAGAGCTCCGAGACGAAGCTCTTGTCGTTGTAGAGGTCGCGCTCGTCGACGGCGGACGGCGGACGGCTTGGAGCGAGGTGAAGTAGAGCACCAGGCGCCCGCCTTCCTCATTCCCGGCGGCGACCTGCGCCGGCTGGAGGAAGCGGAGGACCAGGAGAGCGGAGACCGCGACGCGGAGACGATGGAAGACGCGCGACGGGTGGGCAGCAGGCTCCGGGTTGAGCAAGGACGGGATGTCCACGCCGCGTGGGACTCCAGCACCCCTCCGCCTACAGCGCGTGGGACCCCACACCCCTGGCCGCCGCCTTCGACCAGCGGCCGCTGGAAGACGAGTGCTTCGCGACGGCGTCAGAGCTCCGAGCCTCCGAGAGGCGCTGCTCCGCGCACTGGCCGAGCTGGACACGACGCGGGCGGAGCTGCGACGCGTGGAGTCCGAGGCCGCGCGGCTCGTGGCGTCCGCGGCCGCCGAGCGCGACGAGCTCCAGCGCCACTGCCACTCCCTCCTGCTCCTCCTCCACCACCACACCTGGCGCGGCGGCTGCTGGAGAAGGGGCGGCTGGTGGAGGCGGTGGTGTCGGCTGGCCCGCTCCTGCAGACGCTTCTCCTCGCCAGCTCTTGGACGGGGCACAGGCACGACCTCGAGCACGACCTCGACGCGGCTCCTGGACGGTGGTGATCACCTCCGCTTCCACCAGCGGGACGAGGACAAGGAGGAGGAGTAGGCCGAGTCCAGCGATGCCGTGGTGCTCAGCGCCGACGACAGCAACTGCTTCCCCGCAGCGATGATGTCGATGTAGATGTGGGGAGAGGATAGAGAGAGAGAGGGGAGAGGTACGTGGAGTTTGTTGATTGGAAGGAGCGGAAAAAGTTTTGTGTCCGGCGCCGCCCAAGGCCTACCCATTCCAAGGGCTTGTGGTGGGCGTGCCGGACAAAAAAGAGGGCGTCTCCGGACGAATTTTGCTTTTGGGCGGTGCGAGTGGGAGCCAAAAAGCCCAAATGGACGAAAAAGTGCTTTGGGCGGCCATTTGGGCGCTCCGAGTGGAGATGCTCTAACACTGCTGTGCCTGGGTCTGTGCGACAGTGGTCCCACTATTTTAATATTTCAAAACTTATACTTAAATGTTTTAAACAAATCTAAAAAAAATCTGCATGTTATCAATGGTGTAAACTACAAGAGTGCAAAATTACAATGCGAAATTATTTATATCATGCGCTATACAAAAATAATAAAATATGGAGATTTGAAATTATGCATTGTTAACTATACTCGGATCTGTACATTTATCATTGTTGTGTAGCTCAAAATGCAAAGTATTTTGCATTGTAATTTTGCACGCGTGTAGCATATATCATGGAGAACATGTAGTATTCATTTCAGATTTTTTTGAAAGTTCTTAATTTTTTTATTTTTGAAGGAGAGGGAGCATCGGTGATCTTGAGCCAGAAGTCTCTACTCTGTAAAATCGCTTTGTTAGGGAGTAGTGAGACAGATTCCTGAGGTCCATTCTTTGCTCTGCGACTAGCTAGGCTCGATATCCTAGTAGTTGTCAAAATCGGCCACTAGAACACCCTACCATTCTCCTGGAGTAGGATAAGGGTATGTACAATGGTGATATCTTAGCCTCGCCACGCACGATAATTGCTGAGTTGGAAGAGGAGGAAATGAAAAAAAAAAAGGATCTTCAACTATTAGCTTTTTTTAAGGATACGTCCAAGCGGACGCATCGGTTTCAAGAAGAAGAGGCCAAGCGGCCTTTACAACGCGTTTAGCCACATGCGCCAAAAACACCAATCCACCAACAAAAGAAAGAGGATCACTCGCCAACCCTCCACCTGTCTACGGGTTCTAAGCTACCCCTAAACATCCTCGCTGCCCGCCAGAGGTCAGCCTCGGCATCCACCATACTAATGGCTGTCTGTACTGAAGGTCTATGACCTTCGAAGACCACACCGTTTCTATGTCTCCACAAGGTCCAGCAGATCAAGTTGACCGCCGTCCACAAGTCCTTCTCATATCGGCCTCCCGGAGCCTTGGCTGGAAGCCAATCCACAAGACGATCGTCGTGGGCAGGGACCCAGTCCACCCTACCCCACCTGCTCAGGAAGGAGTGCCAGACCTCTCTGGAGAGGACACACCCGAGAAGAAGGTGATCTATGTCTTCCTCCACTTGATCGCACAGCGGGCAGGCGGCCGGCCTAGGCAGCCCTCTCCGCCCTAAGCGGTCTGCAGTCCAGCATCTGTTCTTCAATGCTAGCCAAAGGAAGAACTTACACTTGTTGGGCGCTCGTGAGCACCAGATCTGTTGCGCACCCGCCAGCCCAATCTTGCCCTCAAAGAGGGCTCTATAGGCCGAACGCGCAGAGTACTTGTGGTTGCCCTCCCAGTTCCACCTGAACTCATCCGCGACCCCTTCAGTCAGGGGGAAATCTGCCACACTATCTGCTAAGGACAACAACTCGCGTAACTCACGCGCGTCCAGGTCTGGCGGAACGTCGTCTAGCCATCCACCTGCGAGCCCCTCTCTAACTCTGCGGGAACGGATCGTGCCCTTGGGCACTTTCAAGTAGAGGTGCGGGGCCAAGTCCTCCACACGCCCGGCGGGCAGCCACCTGTCTGTCCAGAAAAAAGTGGAGGCTCCGTCGCCCACCACTGAGATAGTGGCTGCCTTGAACAGCTGACGTACCAGTCGGGGGACTTGAAAGTTGAACTCCCTCCAGGGTTTTGAGTCGTCTGTCCTGCTAAGCCAAAGCCATCTGGCCCTGAGAGCGCGGTTCATAAACCGCAAGTTGGGAATTCCAAGACCCCCCAGATGCTTGGGCATGCAGACTCGTTCCCACGCCACCAGGCAGTGACCTCCACGGGCGTCTTTGCGCCCAGCCCATAGAAAGCTACGAATTATCTTCTCAATCGCCACAAAGGTCTCCACTGACAAGTCAAGAGACATCATAGCGAAGATAGACACCGTAGAGAGTGTGGTCTTCACAAGCTCAAGGCGCCCTCCACGGTTAAGAAGCCCTGCACGCCACCTAGGAAGGTGGTTGGCTATACTATCCACCAGATACTGGAGCTGGCCCACCGTCAGTCTCCTGAGGGAAAGCGGGAGCCCCAGATAACGAAGCGGGAACGGCAGTAGCGGACAATGTAGCACTTGGCCCACCAACGCCGTCTCGGCCTCATCACAATGCGCAGAGCATTTCTCAAGATTCATCCTCAGCCCGGACACCAAACCAAAGTCGTCAAGGAGCCGAGCGAAAACCCTGAGGTCCCCCTCCAGAGGCCGAAGGAAGGTCACCACGTCATCCGCATAGATCGACGTGCGGTGTCTAAGACCCGTGTCAGACAGAGGCGTCAACAATCCACAGGCCGTAGCCCTCTCAATCAACAGATGTAGAACCTCCATGACCAAGATGAACAATTGAGGCGAGAGTGGATCTCCCTGCCTCAATCCACGTCGGTTGAAAATCTTTCCACCGGGATGACCATTGAGAAGCACCCTAGTAGAAGCCGACGACAAAAGGGCACAGATGGTCGCAATCAGGAGCTCCCCGAAACCCATCTTTCTCAACACCTCCACGAGGAAGGCCCAACTGACGGTATCAAAAGCCTTCGTAATGTCAAGCTTCAGGAGGACTGAGATGATCTCTCTTAAAAATAATCTCTGGCCACATATTTAGTGATTCTGCTTACTAGAGATAAGACTAAAGTTTAATTCTGCATGCGCAAGGTTCCCGTTCACTTCGTTAAAATAAGACTGTGCGTCAACCGTTGCCCAATAAGCTAGAGCTACATCTTAGCCGATTTTGACGGTTTTCTCCGAGTCGGTTCGGTGAGGATGGCGCTGACTATCCCATTCCGACCAGCCCGCTCACAATTATGCACTTGGCAAATGCTTACTCAAGGCAAATAAACGAACGGAACACCCGTTACGCCATCGTAGTATTGCACAAAATGGATTTTGTGGCCTGCAAGATCAGTTGGGACCTTGTGGTTGACATCTCGCGACGCCGGCCGTCCTCACATCGTCCGGCCATAAGAGCATCTCCAACAGGCGCCCAACGCATCGGAGTCCTAAATTTTTTTTGCAGCGCCAAAATACCGTTTTAGCGCGCTGACCGACACTTTTGTTTTAGCATCCGCGCTAAAATGCCGCGCGAAAACGGGATGGTTTAGCAGACGCGCTAAAATGTCGCGCCGCAAACCTAGATCTGCACTCTTTTGCAAAGAAACCAAATCAAAAAAATACAGTAAAATAGACTGCAAATATAGATGTATTGATGAACTCGGACAAACAGACGAACACGATTCGATTACACGAACAGGCGAATACGAACATGATTCGATTCGATTACTACATCCTAAATAACTACATCCTAAACCCTAAACACTTGATTCGATAACTACATCCTAACTACGATTCGATGAACTAGAATTCAGAGTCGGAGGAGAAATCGGAATCGGAGTTGGTGGTCTCCGAAATCTCCTCCTCCAGCGCGAGCCACCTGGGGTCGCCGGCGGGCCAGTTGGCGAGGCCTGCCACCAGTTCCGCCTCCGCCTGCTCCTTCGCTCGGCGGCGCTCCTACCGCCAATCGTGGCGCTCGGCGCGCCGCTCCGCCCGCTCGGCCGCGCGGGTGTTCCAGAATTCCAGTTCGGCGCGCTCTTCGCGCGGGTGGTTCCGGTACCATTCCTCGACGGCTCGCTGGTCGCGCTCCTCGACCAGGCGGAGCGTCGCGCGGAGGCGGTGCTCGCGGCGGTCTTCGGCGGTGACGAGGCACGGCTCAGGCGCCAGGTTAGCCGCCTCCTGCGCGTCGCGGCAGTCCTGGAAGTTCATCGAGCGGCGCGGGCGGTTGAGCCTCCACGCCGCCGCGTCGTACGCGCGGGCGGCCTCCGTCGCGGTCCCGAACATCCAGAGGGGGACGCGGCTATCGTCGGACCGGATCTCGGCGGTGAACGTCCCGTTCGGGCGCTCACGGACGCCGAGCTAGCCGGATTGGGAGCGGCGGCGCGGAGGCATCGTGGCGGGCGGTGGGGATTCCGAGCGGGCACGGGAGAGAGAGCGGTTGGGAGAGGAGGGAGACACGCGTGGAGTGAGCGCGCGCTGGCCGCGGGACGGGGTATTTAACGCGAAACGTAGCGCGTTGGCCAGCGCGCGCTTTTGTTTTCCGAGCGCGCGCTTTTTTCCCGCGTCTGCTGGAGCGCGCGAAATGGCCCCGCTCGTGGGAAAATTCTGTTATATGGCGCGGGCGCTCCATTTCCGGCGTCTGCTGGAGATGCTCTAAACGCAGATATTATTCCGGAGCTGATAGCTAACTACGGCCGGCCTCATGATCTTGTCGTGATTTGCCAAAAGGCGCCTTTGTCATCTATCCATCTATGATTGTCTAACTACTAGTAGCTACTTGCTTTGTCATGCTCTTGCTCCCCTAGCCAGTGGATGCTGTTGCCACTAATGATATCGCTGCGACTTGCGATGTGCTGACGAGTGTCAACTTGCGATGATTACTTGTTTATCATGGCCTTGTGAGAAAAGGACGGCGACTTGGGCAGCTGGCTTTATGGGGATAAATGTGAAATCCCTTCTTTATTGGGAGAGTTGTGTGCATCTTCTAGCTTTTCTCGGACGATGTAACTAATGCTAGAAAGTTACACAAATACTAACAGTTAACCCCATCTCCCAACTTGAGCATTGGCGACTTCAGACCAAGCCGGAATTCCCATGTGGAATAAATAATGTAGGAGCAGCAAGTATTACGCTTGACTAAGAACCAAGATTTATCGAACCAGTATGAATACCACGTCATCAACTAAGTTAACGGTACCTGCACACAAAACACAAAACCAATTTGTTCCAACGTCCATTAAGGTTGTCAAGCTTACTGTCCTGCCGTTTTACAAGAATTAAACGTATATATAGTATGGATGAGATTGCTAAAAAATAATAAATCTAAAAACGGACGAGTCGAGCAAGTGACGGTGAAAAGAAAGTAAATTAGGTTGTAACAGATGTGAAAAGATGGACAGGGGGTTATAGGTTTACTAGAGGCATCCTTCCATAAAGATAGGACGATGTTCGGTAAATATATTACAAATTACAGGTACACAATTAACGGAACTGTAGTCGCAACTAATTATGGAAGAATGTTCATGACAATATTTCATATAGTCATTACGTCAAAAATATATAGACGTTACTAAACCGCAACTATAACTAATACCTACTTCGAAACCACTTTTATGCTTGCATCTCTACGTATTAAGTGAAATTAGAGAATGGCCTTAAGCATGATACATAATATAAAAAGTAAAATCATAAAGCATGCATATGTATGATAAAGAAACCATTGTTTCTGTAGCGGTAACAACAAATTGCACACTTTACCCCTATGTTGTCACTCGGGTATAGAAATTTGCACGGTATGAACTCACTATCAAAAACAAAACTCCCTTTTGAAGATGTAAACATAAACTTGATAACAAAGCATGTAGGACTATAAAATGCACAAACTGATCATAAAGTGATAACTCATCATATTTCAACAAACACAACAAAGCATAGGAATTACATCATATGGATCTCAATCATGTAGGGCAGGTCGTGCACATTTGTATTGAATAACATGGGAGAGAGAGTGTTATCTAGCTACTGCTATGGACCCATAATCCAAGGGTGGACTACTCACGCATCATCGTGGAGGCGCCAATGGTGATGCAGAGGCCTCCAGTGATGCTTCCCCCCTCTGGCACAGTACCGGCCGAACATGGCTCCAGATTTGTCTTCGCGACGGCGGCGTCTCTGTATCAAAAACTCCCGAAACGACTCCTGATCTCGAAGTTTTACGTCAGGAGCTTTTTTAAGTGAAATGACGACGCGAGGGGATAGAGGAGGTGCCCCGTGTCCTTGAGACGCGCCCCCCTGTGTGTGCTCGTTGTAGGGTTGTGTAATGGTAAATTAAAAATTTCCAGTCTAACATGCTACGCAACAGCCAAGATCTATCTATGAAGATACAAGAGAATAACAATTCAATGATCTAGCTGAAGTAAGTTACGAACACCATTGAAGCAGAGGAGATGTTGATGACAAAGTCGATGAAGCCTGTGAAGATTCTCTCGTCTAAGCCTAGCGGAGAGAATGTAGCCGACTCCCCGTGTCCAGCCTTCTGGATCCAAAAGAGCGAGGGTCAAACGCCTTTCAACGGCTCACCCCTCTGAGAGTTCACACACGTCTGTCGGATCTGATTCAGCACAACTTTGTTGACTAGTGGTAAGCAACTACCGGTGTATATGAAGGTGGAGATCTCAACATATGAGAAAGAGAGGGAGAGAGATTGGATCTCAATCTAAAGGGAGAGGACACTTCAACACCCCGTAGATCGAAACTCAACTTTCCGGTCCTCCAAAGGGAGAAACTTGAGAGAACTTGTGTCGCAACAGTGGAACATGGGGTTCCCCTTATGCTGCCAAAGTGGGTCCACCACCTATGGCCCCGCTCAAAAGATGGACAAGGCCAAGATACAAGACTGGTAGGTGGGCCCGCTCACCTACCTCACCAGAACCCCACAAGCTCGATATCGACGCCAGGAGACTAAGGACGCAAGTATGGATGACCTTCCAGGGTCATCACTTACCCGGAGACCAAGGCCAGTACCCGAGAGACAGAGTACTCGGTAGGAGGCCAGGCTCCCTCTCGGGTGCACTTCGTACAACGCAGAGGATAAGCACGCCAGCACGTGCTAGAAGCTCCAGTAAGACTAGGGAGCCAAGAAAAAGGAGGCGTCGAGTGACATCGCCAGGGAACAAGGCCGGTGGGGCTGTCAGGCCCTGTCTGCCCCGTTTTCCATAAAGGTAGACGCCCTCACCTAACCAAAGAAGGATACTAGGACGAGAAGGGCAACGTCGCCCCCTAAAGACCCCCGAGGGGTTTTCCCGCCTAAAACCCCTCATGCCCCTTGCATGACCCATGTGGCATCTCCTTGGCCTATAAAAAGAGGACCAAGGTCACCAAGGAAGAGGATCCAAGTTCAGAGCAAGTGATACGTCTCAAACATATATATACATGCTTGTTATATGTCAATGCCACATGTTTTTAAAATGTTTTTATATCATTTTGGTGCATTTTCTAGAACTAACCTATTAACAAGATGTCCAGTGCCAATTCCTGTTTTCTGTTGTCATTTGTTTCAGAAATCCTATTAATAAATAAATATTCTCGGAATGACCTGAAAATTTACGAAGATTTATTTTTCACCGAAAGAAAGACTGCGTCAAAAGGGCACATGCAGGAGGGCCACACAGGGCCAAGGTGGGGCCCAGGCGCGGCCCCACCCTTGGCCGTGCGTAGGGGCCCCTGGGGGCCTCCGGAAGCTTCTCGAGTCCCCCTTTCGCCTATAAATTGTCTTCGCCTAGAAAACCCTAAGTACCCAATCATATTTCCAGAAAGATATCCGAGGCGGCCGCCGTCGCCAACCCTAGTTCAGGAGGGTTCTGAAGTTCTTCCCGGCACCTTGCCAGAGGGGAGATCGTCACCGGAGGTATCTACACCACCATGCCTGCCTCCGGAGTGCTGCGTGAGTAGTCCCAACGGGGCAGTAGCTAGATGATTGTCTCTTCTCCTTGTATCTTCATGTTTAGATCTTGTGAGCTGCCTAACATGATTAAGATCATCTTTATGTAATGCTACATGTTGTGTTTGATGGGATCCGATGGATTGTGGAAATCATGACTCTTTGTTCATTTAATCTATGATATGTTTTATTTATGATCTTGCATGCTCTCCGATGTTAGTGTTACTTTGGCCAGAGTAATTGCTGGTAGAGGGTATTAATGCTAGATAGTAGGTTTATGTCTCTTTGGTCTGTGCTCGAGTTGACAGACACGATTAAGACTAAAGATGTGTTGTTGCTACTAGGGATAAAACAACAATGTTTATTAATTTGTGTTGTAATCATTGCTTACATTATATACCATGCTTATTGCAATTATCTGTTGCTTGCAACTTAATACTTTCGGGTGACATGCTGGATAGCGATCCCGGGGTGGATTATTAGTCATAGATGCAGTTGGATAATGGTCTATGTATTTTGGCGTAATTCCCAAGTAAATGAAATGGTGAACTATATTATGTTATGATTGCATTGTTATGCGCTCACAATTTGTCAATTTCCAAGCTATAATTTGTGTACCCAACATGTATTCTTTTGGAGAGAGACCTGACGAGGGGTTAACTCATCAAATCTCATGGTTAAGGACCTAGGGTTGAGATTACGGGGAGAGAACGTGGTAGTACTGGTAGTTTCGTCGGCTGACAAGCAGAGGCAAAAGATTTACCCAGGTTCAGGCCCCTCGGGTGGAGGTAAAGACCCTACTTCCTGCTTGTCTGGTATTGACCGTGTGAGATTATGCGGTTACAGGGAGGCTCTGGCGAGATGTCGATCTCGCTAGGGCTTTGGTGGTTCGAGTATTTCTTGTCCAGGATCGACGACCCTCCCAGCCTTTATAAGAGGCTGGGTCTCGGGAGTCCGTAACCGACCCTATTTACATGTAAGGAAAGTATAAACCGACTATGTCTATGTCTAATCTTGGAGGGTACTCCATCTTGTTGGGCCTTTCGTCATGGGCTTCATGTAGGCTCTTGATAGTTGGGCCTTAGTCGACACGTGCACCAGGTACCCTTATGGTAGGGTACCCGAGATGTATATCCTTGTCAGTAGCCCCCGAGTACTTGTCTGACTCGAAGAACCGGGCATGGACTCATTCGTAAGTGCACGTCATATGCTTTGTATTATAATTGGAATTCCTGTATGAAAAGCACATGTTGGCTATGTCGAGTATCTCATCGACTGTGGTTTTTGCTTATGATGATCAAGTGATAATAGCTTAGCAGGCCCAGTACACTCGACAGATCGGGACTGGTTAACTACACATTCGGGTAAAACCTTACTAGTTTTCAATCAAACTCGAGTGCCCGGACTCGAATCTGGAACAAACTGGTCAGATTCGACTAGGCCGTGGAGGTCTTACTGAGTCGATCTGCAGTATAGATTTGAATTTTACCCAACGCGTCCGTCAGGATTTTTTATCATGTCTGCTGACACGGAAAGTATAAGGATTGACGTTGCTGGAACGGTCCTTAGCCCAGCTCGAAAGTTCGGCGGGTCTTACCTTTGCACTATGCCTGCAGCATCCGAGGTATTTGCGGCGGACGCAACTCGGGAATGTTTCGAGTATGATTTGTATATGAACTGAGTCGATCCTTTTGTCGACTGACACTTTGTCGTTATTCTATCGGGTGCGCAACAGCGCTCCCGATGGGAGTAGCCCCCGAGATTGTGCTTTATTGCTTGCAATGGAGGATAATCTCAGATCTTCTTACCCTGCATATGTTAATCGAAGAAATTTTTGCCGTAATTCTATCGGGTGCACGACAGTGCTCCCGATGGGAGTAGCCCCCGAGATTATGCTGTATTGCTTGTAATGGAGGATAATCTCAAAATCATTTTATCTTGAGCATCTCCAGTCGAAGAATTTTTTGATATGCTCCCGATGGAGTAATATGTCTCAACCGAAGGAACGGTCGAGTGACCAATTTTGCCTTAACATTGCTTTTTCACACCCGAACCAAACAAGGCAGTCGAGTGACCGATATGCGTTGGGCGGACTCGAATGTATTTCTGATCAGAACGCTTGCGATGACGTCAGGGATAACGTTTTTGACGACTGCGCTGCCTGACACGCGGTGGCATGCGTTATGCTGTGATGGATGGGACGTGACACATAGGTGGGCCCATTGTGCAGCGCTGACCGAACGACGGTGCCGTTTGGACTTGATTTGACCACTCTGGCCCACTTTTTACGGAGGCGTGATGATGGCTCCTCTTTTTGCGTGCGTAGTGGGTGGAGTGGCCGGCGACGGTTGCCCTCCGCGTTTGCCATGTGTACGGTGAGATTGCGTGCGTAACGCACGATTAGGATCTGAACGGTTGTGATCGCTTTTGATTTGTGGTAAATAGGGAAACGGCGCTGGCATTATTTTTTACTTGCCATTTGCTCTGCGCGCCGCCCCTGCTTCATCGTCTTCCTCTCGCTTCCATTGTTCTTGCGCCCGAGCTCCCGCTGTTCCCCTTAGCCACCACTGCCATGGCGCCAAAGAGAAAGGCTGCTGCTGCCGACGCGCCTGCGACCGACGCGGCCGCTCTGAAGGGGAAGAAGACTGCGGCTGGCGCATCTGTGCCCGCCGTCGACCTCAAGAAGAGCGACAGCGATTGGATGAAATCCACCATTAAGGAGGCAGATCTGGACAAGCTTCGCGTGGAGGGAATGCTGCCACCCGCGGACCAGCTGTTCGTCCGCGCGCCGTCGCCCAAGGAGGTACTCCCCGAGCCTCGTGCTAACGAGCGCATCTGTTTTGCGGAGTTTCTGCCTAGGGGTCTTTCGTTTCCCTCCACGACTTTGTTCGTGGATTGATGTATGCATACGGGGTGCAAATCCATGATTTCACCCCGAATGGCATTATGCATATTGCCTGTTTTATGGTTTTGTGCGAGTGCTTCTTGGGAGTTTCTCCCAGCTGGGCCCTCTGGAAGTCGATTTTCATGGTCCGGCACAACAACCGAGGTGGCCGCACCTATCCTGTTGGCGGCTTCGGGATCCAGGTGCGCAGCGACACCCGCTACTTCGCCCTGAAGCCAGTCGACTCGGCGCAAGGGTGGAGGAACAGGTGGTTTATGTGCGCGTCGACCAGGAAGGAGTCTCACCATTTTTGACTGCTGGTATACTCGCGAGGACGAATGCCTGGGACCACCCGCTTTCGGCTGAAGAAAAGGCAGAAGCGGCGCCTCTGCTGTCGAAGATTGGAGAGCTGCTAAGCAGCGTAACTGGTGTGCATTTGATTGCCACCTTTGTGAAGCTGCGGGTGTGGCCGCTCCGCGCTCGAGCCCACCCCATGTGGGAGTATGAGGGTGCGCTCAACGTCACCCGAATAAGCAAGGAGGAACTGTCGAAGAGCGAGTTGGTGTCACATGTGCGATCCATCACCAGCACAAAATCCAGCGAGCCCTGCAATGTCGACTGCCCTGTCACTCCTTATGGTGCTGAAAGGCCTTTGGAGGAGGTTAGTGAACAATCATGTTTATGATCTCCTGGTTTTGTTATTTTGTTGCGCATCTTTGTAACTTTCGACTGCTATATTTTGTATGCAGGGCCACTCAACTGCATCAATCCTTCCTCCTCTTCCCGAAGATGGCCCAACCCATGAAACGGAGGTGCAAACGGTAGAAACGAAGGGAGGGGATGAATCGCCTCTACCTTCGGCTACCACATCTCCTACGGAAGAGGTCGAAGAGGAAGGGGCAGAGGAAGTACAGGCCGAAAAGCCCACCACGACTGATCATGTGAGCGAGGCTCCCACTCGCAAGCGTCGTCGGGTGGCCCGAGGTATGTCTTGTTCCACGAGCTCACCCGCAAAGGAGTCAGATGTGAAAGATGACGGAGACCCGGACTCGTCTCCTTCTACCACAGCGGCTCCTTTGAATGTGAGCCCGTTGAGCTCAGCTCCCCCTCCTCAGTTGGGTGAGGAGCTGCTTTTTGGAGGTCCCAATTTTGACAACCTTGATAGTGAGGAGGAAGAAGAGCACAGGTATGCTCCTGAGCTTTTTGTACTAAAGTTTTTGTTTTGTTGATTTTTGTGCTTATGCTGTATTTTTTTCTGTCACTCGCAGTGCTGAGACTGTGCGTCCACCGACTCCTCCATCCGAGAAGATTACGACCCCTGAGCACCCGGAAGTCTCCCACGTGGCTCCGGAGGTCGTTCAATCAGCAGCCACGACTACTGCTATTGAGACGGCCAAGGCTATGAGTGTCGCTACTCCGGAGGTCAGGACATCAGCCGCGAAGCCCGCGCCTTGGACAGAACACGTAAGTGTCTTTTTGTCGAGTCTGCATACGGGACTGTTTATGTATAACTTATCCTGGTTTCGTGTGCTTGTAGCCTTACTACCTCAACCTGGTAGAATCGGGCAAGGATTTTGTCCAACTGGAGCAAGAGAGGGACAGTCTGTGCACCAGTTTGGAGCAACTCACTCGTAAGTGTATTTTGATTCGTAACCCGAAGTTCCTTTTTGCACTGTCTTTGCTTAGTTGAGTGTTTGAATTACTTCTTGCCATCAAATTCAGATGACAAGGCATCGGCTGAGTCTCGGGTGAAGGAGCTAGAAGATGCACTCGCCAAGCAGCGTGCTGAGTCGAAGAAGGCTTTGGATGATGCCAAGAACTCCGTTGCCTTGCGCGAGAAAGAGTATGCTGAATGTTGTGTAAGAGTTTCTGTTCTTTCTGATTTTTGAAGGAGTTGTTGGTGCACCGGCACCTGTAGACCAGGCGAGTGGCGATTTATCCCTCGACCGTGCTATTGGCGACCTGGACGCCGTCTCCGCCCAAGCTAAGGATGCACTCGCCAAATCTACGAGCACACTCGGCGCCGTATACAAGGGCGTGTTCCCGTCTGGCCAACTTCCATCGACTGTGGAAGGCTTCGCCGACGTCCTAGGCCCAGGAACCTCGACGATGGCGAGTTTTGCTCGCACCCTGACGGTACGCGGCTCAGAAACCACCCTCAAGCTCCTTTTAGGTCATGGGATAGAGGGTGACTTCAAGGCCGCTCTGTCTGATTTCCCTCGGTGGCCGGACGGGAAGTTGGTGTCTCTGAAGCATGTGAACGAGCCAGCCGCGCAGCTGGCTGAAATTTTTATGACTACCATGGAGCGCCGGTCAGCAGAGGTCGCCAATCGCGCGCGTAGGGCTAGATCGGAGTCTGCATCATAGACTTTAGGGCCATCTTCCCTTTTTATGGACTGTAATTATACTTTTATGATATCGCGAGTATGCGTATGCTTTTGCCACATTGTATGGATTTGGGTCCTTGTTGTGTTTCCGCCTGTAAGGCTATGTGCTATTACTCGCCTAAACTTTGTGATGAGTCTCTCATATCTGACATGAGATTTTTATGATATTTGGAACAGAAGCAGGCAGCCGCTATTTCATCTGGCTCGTCGCGGCATCGTGCTCCCACTCGATCTCGAGCTCAGGTGGCAAATGATGCCGCAATAATGCGTTATATGAAGGCTCGAGTCGTAAAACTGGAGCAAGAGTTGAAGAGTACCCAGAGCGAGCTGGATAGGATGAGGGCGAGACCTGCTTTACCCACTCAACGAGAGGAGTATGTGATAACCCCCAAGAGCAAGGGATCACTGTAGCACCTCTCAATGTGGAAGTAAGGTATCGATCCGCAGGAGCAAGAAGGAAAAGTTATCTATTCCCTACAACTAAAGTGTCACAAGTTTTAGTTGATTATGCACTAAACAAGTTTAGAGAACAAGATGGTTGGTTTGATGGATGTAAAAGTGTCCCAATCCTCTTCTTTGCAAGAGGACAAGACAAAGGTAGTAGCAAGTGAAAGCTCTCAAAGAGAGAAAGCCCAATCCTCTATGTAGCAAGAGGACAAGCTCAAGTGTGTGTTTCTTATAGGAACAATGGACATGGTTCATGGGTTCACTTAATCCTCTCTCTCTCATCTACGGTGATCATCATGTTATAGATAAAGTACACACAATTGTCATGTTTTAATGGTAGCTTTTTATGACGGCTATATGTCCTAAAACACATAGTTGAAAGAAATACTCATTTGTGTTGCTAGGTCACCCCTCGTAAGGCTAGCGTGGTTTCTCTCACTCCCACATCATACTCTTTCTTTTTACCCCCAGATAAAGGACGTTGGGCGGTACTGTGTCACTCAATACCTATGCCGTGTCACATCGGCCATCCCGTACCCACATACATCATACTTCAAAGTATGACAAATCACAAAAGCTCCAACACAACGGTAAATGCATAACAAATCATCTCACACCACAATATTCACCACAAAGGTATTACATAGATGACCGTAATCATGTTCAGCAGCTCATACGGTACTAATTAGTGAAGCTCAAGAGAGAGGAGAGATACAAAAGTTACCACCACAAACCCTAGTCCAGGGGTGGACTACTCCCCCTTCATCATGGTGATGATGGTGGAGAAGTTCTTGCTGTAGATGTTGATGATGAACACGCCGGAGGGGGGTGGAGCCCTCCGGAGGCGATTCCGGCGGCGTTTCCCCCCTCCGATCTTCTCCGGCGGCAGCCTTCTGTCTCTCTGTTTCGTGGTTTGTGTTTCTCCGCCGCCTCCTTTCGCGAAACGCCAGGGGACCTTTTTTATAGGCGTTTTTAGGTCAAGACGGAGTCGGTGGACGAAAGATCGACGGCCACGGAGCTCCGAGGGGAAACGAGCTGGGCCCACGCGGCCATGTACTTTAGGCCGCGTGGGACCCTCCCATTTCCAGCCTGTTGGGCTTCTGGTCTTCAATTTAAGCCCATTGCGTTCGTCTCGAAAATTCTGAACCGTGCTCTTTGACCTTGCCCTTTTTGGAGTCCCGAAGCTCCCGGAAAGTCTGAAACACTAAAAAAGACGTTTTCTGGAAAAACAGGGTTAATTCCAAATAAATGGGAAAACTATGAAGTATTCCCAAAATCATTATAAAACATTGATATAACCCTTATATGATGCAAATATGATTGGAATATAAGCAATTAAAGTGCAAAGTTCATGTATGCATTTTACATGCATCAACATCCCCAAGCTTAATCCATGCTCGTCCTCGAGTATGAAGATGATAAAACTAACATGGACTTTGCAATTTAATACTTAACAATGAATATCAAAGATGATTACTATTGCTACATATAGTCAAATGATTCATTCTTCAAAGGAGTAGCAATATGCAAATAGTTTATGAAGTGATATCAAGTATTCAAGACAAGGATGTTCATTGATAGTTCACAAAGTGTAACATAGTAGCAAGTAATATGGAACACATGTATGCATAATGATAAGTAGAACATCCTACAATGGTCATAGAGTGTAGATGAAAATCTGAATATGATAGGTGTACACTTTGGAAAGATGTATATGTGAGTAGAGGTAAAGCATGCATAAGTTTCATCCAACTTCCAAACTCTTCTACTTAAGTTAATGATTGCAATAAGGTATTCATTGGTGTCAAGCTCTCATTGCCCCTATCATAGCATCTTGAATGATTAAGTTAAAGTGAAAGCAAATATGAGTAGTGTGCTTGACAAAGTAAAGGTTGAATGTCTCATGCCCCTTGAATACAAGTACTACACCATGTTACTCAACTTAGGAAACAAAGCAAGTTCAATTATATATCATTGTAAGTAATAATAGTATCATCAAGAGCGTCAACTGGGGTACCTCTTGTCCCAGATATGGAACAAGCCCATATCAAAATGACAAGACAAACAAACAAATGAAAAACCTCAACACCCTTTTTATTTACCATTGGAATAGTTTTTTATTGTAAGGTGTCATAGAAATTCACCATAGCATGTAAGTAAATTTCCACCATGAATGATGCATGGCTTAGATTAGCGGCCCAGGCGTCTCTCTAACCATTTATACAAACTCATTTAAACTACTCATTTCCACCTCATTTCACATGATAGCATCCATAAACAAAAGTACATGATATCAACTAAATGAGATGAAGAGCATGTTGAAAGCTTTGCATGTGACAGCACATATGGGCTAACTCCAACCCGAACATTTATCAAGCCACTACATCATAATCTTAATCACAATGGGTCATGTTTTATTATGCAATGATAGTAAAATGTGCATCAAGTTCGTGAGAGCTATATAACCAACTTTTCCATGCAATCAATAACATAATCATTTTCATTCAGAGGTATAGATAACACAAAACATGATGAACATACTCGGAATAGCATATAGCTAGTAGGTAGATATGGTGGACTCACTGGAATAACTTTGGTTGAAGGTGTTGGAAACAAGTTTTTGCTTGTTGGAGTTTTTGGGCTAGCAAAAGGGAGAAAGTTGACCATCTAGATGCATGCATGAGTGTCCATAGAACTAACTAATCCATGTTAAACCAAGTAAAATAACAATCAGCACCAAAACATGAATAAGTGATAGCTCTACAAAAAGAATTTGCAAACTATTACTCATAAACAAGCTCATGAATCATGCAACTATATGTATCATTAAAAATCAATCAAACATCCCTTTTCCCAATCTTATAAAAGCATCCAACATATTTCAACCCATATTTCCAGTAGCTCTCTCATATATAATTGATAGTGTGGTGGTCTCTCAAGACTCAAACAAAAACAAAAAACGACGCTCCAAGTTTATGCGATAAAGTGTTTCGATCGAAAAACAGAAGTTGGACGTGTGCAAACCGAGAGTGTGTAGGTCCAGCGGGGTTGTCTTCACATCCCCAAGCTTATGGTCTTCACCATCCTTGGATAGCTCTTGGTGCATCTCCTCCAATCCCTGTGAAAAAACTTCAAAACACCGTTTCTCCCATCTTTTTCTGTGGGGTGCATTAATAGTGATAAACAAATAGGTTCTTGCTGCATATAATCCTTGAACAAAAATTCATATGAATGTCCAGAAAGTGTATAATGTTGTATGCCTACTCATAAACTCAATTGGATCAAAAAGATTCAACTTAAAAGCTCAAAGCATGCATCAAACAAAATGGGACAGAATCTGTCCAGAAAAACAGCAGCAGCAAAACGTATTTTTCTACCCTACCAAACTTTCTCGAAAAATTCCGAAAAAATTCATGCATACAGAGGATGAAAAGTTGCAACTACAGTTCAAATATGAGCTCATTCGGAGTTACAGAATAAGAATTAAAAATCATACCGTGCACTGATTCGTGCAGGAATAAAATCTCCGAACGCTATAAGCAACTTTTCAAACCAAAAAGGGTAAAACTTGGCACTTTATTGAAAACTCCAGAACCTAAACTATAAACAAAGTCTCTTGTTACAGCAAGAGGACACAAAGAAAATCACACAAAAAATAACCGGGTTGCCTCCCGCAAAGCGCTTTCTTTATAGCCATATAGCTAGGCTTGATAGTTTTAATGATGCTCCCATAGGAATAAGAGTTGAATATAAAAGAGCATCAAGAAGCAAATATCAAACACATTTAAGTCTAACCCACTTCCTATGCATTGGGATCTTGTAAGAAAATAAATCAATAAAGCACAAAGTGACTAGCATAGGAAGGCAAAGCAAGTGCAACTTCAAAATTTTCAACAAAAAGAGAGAAGACTTAATATTTTTGAGATATATGAAATCATGTCTCCCTCTCTCATAAAAACTTTCAGTAGCATCATTGATAAACTCAACAATATAGCTATCACATGAAACATTCTTATCATGATCCATATGCATAAAAGTATCATTACTCTCCACATAAGCATAAACAGTTTCATTAGGAATAGTGGGAGTAAAACATTCATAATAATCATTGTAATCATCATATATAGGAGGCATATCATAATCACAATAAACTTTATACTCAATAGTGGGTGGACTGAAAATATCATATTCATCATCATAAATGGGAGACATAGTATCATTAAACAAGTTAAAGAACCTCCCCAAGCTTAGATGATTGCAAGATATAAAAGGAACCTCCCCAAGCTT
The DNA here is from genome assembly GCA_947311845.1 of Poa pratensis. Classification (NCBI taxonomy): domain Eukaryota; kingdom Viridiplantae; phylum Streptophyta; class Magnoliopsida; order Poales; family Poaceae; genus Poa; species Poa pratensis. The sequence goes on from CAMZMU010000085.1 coordinate 75,392,103, forward strand.
AGTCTAGTGCACACAAGAATAGAAACTTAAGCGCTACGCTCCCCGGCAACGGCGCCAGAAAAGTACTTGATAACCCCCAAGAGCAAGGGATCACTGTAGCACCTCTCAATGTGGAAGTAAGGTATCGATCCGCAGGAGCAAGAAGGAAAAGTTATCTATTCCCTACAACTAAAGTGTCACAAGTTTTAGTTGATTATGCACTAAACAAGTTTAGAGAACAAGATGGTTGGTTTGATGGATGTAAAAGTGTCCCAATCCTCTTCTTTGCAAGAGGACAAGACAAAGGTAGTAGCAAGTGAAAGCTCTCAAAGAGAGAAAGCCCAATCCTCTATGTAGCAAGAGGACAAGCTCAAGTGTGTGTTTCTTATAGGAACAATGGACATGGTTCATGGGTTCACTTAATCCTCTCTCTCTCATCTACGGTGATCATCATGTTATAGATAAAGTACACACAATTGTCATGTTTTAATGGTAGCTTTTTATGACGGCTATATGTCCTAAAACACATAGTTGAAAGAAATACTCATTTGTGTTGCTAGGTCACCCCTCGTAAGGCTAGCGTGGTTTCTCTCACTCCCACATCATACTCTTTCTTTTTACCCCCAGATAAAGGACGTTGGGCGGTACTGTGTCACTCAATACCTATGCCGTGTCACATCGGCCATCCCGTACCCACATACATCATACTTCAAAGTATGACAAATCACAAAAGCTCCAACACAACGGTAAATGCATAACAAATCATCTCACACCACAATATTCACCACAAAGGTATTACATAGATGACCGTAATCATGTTCAGCAGCTCATACGGTACTAATTAGTGAAGCTCAAGAGAGAGGAGAGATACAAAAGTTACCACCACAAACCCTAGTCCAGGGGTGGACTACTCCCCCTTCATCATGGTGATGATGGTGGAGAAGTTCTTGCTGTAGATGTTGATGATGAACACGCCGGAGGGGGGTGGAGCCCTCCGGAGGCGATTCCGGCGGCGTTTCCCCCCTCCGATCTTCTCCGGCGGCAGCCTTCTGTCTCTCTGTTTCGTGGTTTGTGTTTCTCCGCCGCCTCCTTTCGCGAAACGCCAGGGGACCTTTTTTATAGGCGTTTTTAGGTCAAGACGGAGTCGGTGGACGAAAGATCGACGGCCACGGAGCTCCGAGGGGAAACGAGCTGGGCCCACGCGGCCATGTACTTTAGGCCGCGTGGGACCCTCCCATTTCCAGCCTGTTGGGCTTCTGGTCTTCAATTTAAGCCCATTGCGTTCGTCTCGAAAATTCTGAACCGTGCTCTTTGACCTTGCCCTTTTTGGAGTCCCGAAGCTCCCGGAAAGTCTGAAACACTAAAAAAGACGTTTTCTGGAAAAACAGGGTTAATTCCAAATAAATGGGAAAACTATGAAGTATTCCCAAAATCATTATAAAACATTGATATAACCCTTATATGATGCAAATATGATTGGAATATAAGCAATTAAAGTGCAAAGTTCATCTATGCATTTTACGTGCATCAGTATGTGCTTGGCGAGATGGAGATTATGAACAGACAACTCGAGTGTAAGCATGACTGCCTTGCTCTCAAGAGTACTTAGCCTGTCCTTTTTGTTGATCCAACGTGCGTTGCTGCAGGCTTTGTTTCAGACTTCCAGGCGGAGCAAGCTCGTGTCAATGAGCAATTGAGCAATGCGACTGACGAGCCAACGACGGGCCGCCAGCATTTTCGCTTGGATAAGCATCGAGCGCGCATACTTGCAACCCTGCAGGATCGAGTGTGGCGGAGCACTCTGCTGCTCGAGTTATGCAGGTCGGCCTTCAATCGCATCAACCAGACTCTTTTTCCATTGGGGCCGCAACCTCAAGGAATCCACGCGTTGCTCGGGCTTTTCCGGAGTGCGGGTCCTATTCGAGATTTTATCACCCAGAAGCTTGTGGATGGAGCAAACGCGACGATGGCGTATATCCGGAGTCAGCGTCCAAATATGCAGCTACGTCCACCCGTGCCTGGATCGACTTTGTCACAGTCGCAACTTGACGATACAGTCGAATATGCGAGGGTGTTGGTTGAGTGTTATCACACTCAACTTATGGGCCCTGTTCTACCAGTTAAGGACGAACCGGAAGATTAGGGTAGTTCTGTATAGGGGACAGCCCCCGAGTGTAAATTTGCTACTTGTACGTAGTGTATACTTGTTTATGTGTATTTATGCAGCCCCCGAGTGTATCGAGTGGGATTTATGAAAAATACTTAGTATGGAACGTAAATTGCACAGCCCCTGAGTGTTCGAGTGAGGCTGTGATATTTGAAGCTTCGACTCATGATTTTGAGCAACTTTTTGTTTATGTATGATTTATATGACCCAGCCCCCGAGTATTCGAGTGCGGCTGGGGTATTATGCTTGAAGAAGGAGCGAAAGCTCATGCTTTGAGGTGGCGCCGCCCCCGAGTATTCGGGTGAGGCTAAGGTTGTGCGAATAAGTTATGCGAGTAGTAAGCAGGCAGAAATATGAGGAATCATTGACTATATTCCATTTTTGAATGTTAAGCTGCAGGCCGCCTCATTAAAAACCTTCCTGTCCCCGTAGGTACCCTGGTAAGGAAAAGAGCGTGTCTGAAACCTGCAGCTATCCGACATATGTGCCTATTACATTGTGCGACTGAGCAGTCTAAGCATAGAAACGGCGCAGCTGCGCAACATTCCAAGGATTGTGCGAGAGTTCGCCTGTCTTCGCGTGCTTCAGTCTGTATGCTCCACCACCAATGACCACGGTGATGATGAAGGGTCCTTCCCATGGAGAAGCGAGTTTGTGCACCTTCTTTTGCTTCAGTCGAAGTACCAGGTCGCCAACCTCAAAGGTCCTGGTACGCAGTCGACGGCTGTGGTAGTTGCGGAGGTCTTGCTGATAGACAACTGTGCGTGCTAGCATCGTGTTGCGTGCTTCTTCGAGCAAGTCGACTTCATCTTCGAGTGCTTCATCTGCATCTTCTTCGTTGTATGCCTCGACTCTTGGTGCATTGAATCTTACATCTGATGGCAGGATTGCCTCTGCGCCGTAGACCATAAAGAATGGGGTGAATTGTGTTGAAGCGTTGGGAGTTGTGCGTAGTGTAACATCCCAAAACTATCAACAAGTATTATTAGTTCCAAAAATGAGAGCCAACAAAAACTTTTGTTAAAATTATATGTGTTGATCTCATATTCTTGCTTGTGTTGTTTATTTCTTCTTGTTGGTGTGTTGCTTGCTCTAAAGACAAACATGAAGAAAAGGAGAGAAATAAAGTAAAAGCAAAACAAGAAAAATAAATGTGGCAAGTGCCACACAAATTCTCCAAGTGAGGATCTCAATTTGTTTCCAACAAAACTCAGTGGAGTGGTAGTGCAAACCCTCCCATTTCATTCTTACTACTTATCTCTCTCAAATACTATTTCCAAACTAGTTTTAAAATTCAAAAGTAAACAAAGTAGAAATAAATTAAAATGCCATAATTGAAACACTATAAAAGAAAATGTTTCAAAACATTTTATTTTGCAAAGCCAACTTTTGTGGAGCTTCTGCACATTATGAGAAGGCCCCACAAATTTTGCCAAATTTTTCTAAATTGATTTAGTACCTCAAATAAAATCAAGAAGTACTACTGCAAATAACAGAAGGACGAAAAAGTAAATAGAAGAAAGAAGAAGGAAAAGAAGCAACGCACAGGAGCCAGGGGGGTTTTGCGAAAACGTCGTCGTCTCCTACCTCCCCTAGCTCACTGTCGCCGTGCGTGTCGCCATGGCAGCAACGCGCTCGTCGCCGTTCCCAGGCCCCCCAGGACCCCCTTGCTCGCGTTCTCCCTCGCCCCCGTGCCTCTGCACCCTCTGCTGGCAGAGGAGAGCCTCTCCCCTCGCCATTACGCCGATGTCTCCCGTTTCTCCGCCGTGGTTAGACGGACGGCGCCGGCCAAAATTGGCCCAGCTCGCTGCACCTCGCCACGCAATCCTCTACGCCGCGAACCCTAGCCCACGCCCGGACCCCCCAGACCCCGCGCGCCGGCCTCTCCCGCCCTCTGGACGCCGCTGGACCGTGACCACCGTGCGCAGCCGTCGCGCCTATTTAAACTCGAGCCCGCACCTCGCATTTCCCCACGCCCCACTGCCTCTCCCTTGCTCCACCACACCCTCCACTCGCCCGTGCACCATCAGGAGGGCGGAGCCGCTGCCGCGAGCTCGCTGCTGCTCGTGCCCGTGCTCGACAGTCCGAGGTAGGCGACGACGCAGCCGCAGCTCTGCTCTGCCCCATTCTCTCCCCTAGGCCCTGCACCGTGTTGCCCCCTCTTCACCACACTCACCCGCTCCTTTTTCTCCGTTGATTCGTGCCAGAAGCGCCGCATGAACCTCGCCGGAGTTGCTGCCGTGGCCGTGAGAAGTTCAGAAGCACGCCGCCGGAGCTAGACGCCGTCCCAGCAAGCAGGACTCGGCCAGGACGTTCGCCCGAGCCTCCGCCGTCGATCTGCACCATCTCCGCCGTCCCTAGCCCTCTCAGGTGAGCGAATCGTGCTGCTCGCCGTCGCCGGAGCCACGGCGCCGCCTATTCTAGGTCGTCACCGATGGTTGCCTCCGTGCGCCGTTGGATCTAAGATCTACGGCCACGTACCGTTTCATGCCTAGTTACACTGCCATGTGGGACCCACTGTCAGCATTTTAAACAATTCCGCGCGGGAGACTTTTCTCCGTGAGACGCTGACGTGTAGACCCCACATGTCAGGGTTCTCAACATTATCCACTAGTTTGATTAATTTCGAATTTCTAGTTTCTATAGAATTCAGTACTGGACCCAAATTGTAAATTCAATATCTCGAGATTTAGTAATCCAAATAAATCAAACTCAATTGTTCTGGAAATCTTATGAAAATGTTTAACCAACACAAGTGGTCTCATGTCATTTAATTAAATAAATAAAAAGTATTATTAAAATTACTACAGAAGGTTTAAAATCTAAACTTGTTTGCTTCTGATACTCTGTTAATCCAAATAATTCCAAACCAATTTTGTTAGCTTAGTACTGCCTTGTATTAGCTTCCCTAATTTTGATAGAATTATTTGTGCAGTAGTATTTGTTTAGTTTAAGGTAGAAGTTTAAACACCCTTCTGCACTCAAACATTTAAATATGTTAAATGGTTAACCCAAATGAATTAGGACCAATTTTGTAGGGTCACATTTAGTCATGTTTAGTCACCCCTAAAAGGATTTAAATTTTGAAGCAATAAAATTTAAATGGTAGCCAAAACTTGGTTATTAAGCTTCTGGATTCAAACAAATGTGTAGGGAGTTTGGTAACTCCAATGACTCCAAATCAAATGGGGTTGTCTTCTACACATCAGTAGCTTTCCATAGAATTTTAGTTTGTATTTTTGTGACCAACAGAACTCAAGTTGTGCAATTAAACATGTTCCACAAGTTTCTGCCATACTTTGGACATAGATAAATATTGTTTAGATCAAATAATTGAAATCAAATTGTATTGTTTGATGTATGCAGTGGCTATTTAGAGCATTTAGGATTGTGATGTTGTGATGTTGTTTGAATAGTTTAGTGATTGCTTGTATTTGTTTGTTATCGATTAGACGAGAACGTTGCTGGATTTATCGAGGAAGGGGAATTTGTTGAACCTGAAGATCAAGATCCAGGCCACTTTGCCGAGCAAGGCAAGCTACTCTCTGAGCTTGCACCTAAATATATATGCATCTACTTTGATCAAATGATTACTCTTAAGGCAATGGTTTACAAAACCTTTTCGAAAAGTATATGGATATTATTTTGCCACCCTATGTAGTAGTTTATATAAAACTTTAGGATGGAAAACAATGTTGTTTATTCAAAACTCCTTTGGAAATACTTGTGTGGAGGTGAACTACCGAGATGTCGGTGTTGAACTGAAGAAGTGGATAATTGAGTTATTTGGGAAAAATGCACAGTGTGTCTTTGTACTTACGTCAACCAGCCGATACTCTGTGCGACCACATTCAGCACATATGGGAAAGGGCTTAGTCATATAATTTGCTCTTATTAGTATGGGATACCTCATCGACGGAGATGACTCCGTTATGCATGAAGGGATGGTTAGTGAACTCCCCTGACCTGGGTCCTCGCTCAAACTCTATGGAAAGATAAGGAGGAGGATTGAAGACTTCATAAATGTGGTCGCCGGGAAAAACATATGAGTCCTCACACTTAGGGTTGCCGACGGGGACCTGACTGAGTGTCGATGGGAATTATCATATGGGTAGGATCCTATACTAGCATGAGCAAAGGAGAGGCTATGGCCGGTGGCTCAACTTCGCATACACCTTGTATGGCGGGACGTGGCTGACACGATGAGTTACCGGATGATGTGGGATAAAAGCGTGCTACCTCTGCAGAGGGTTAAAAACTATTCGAATAGACGAGTCCTCGGATATGGACAGTTGGGTGGCCCTACTCTGACCTTTGTGCAAGTTTTTGAAAAGAATTAAGTTTTAAAATGAAAGCGAAGTGGAGAATGTTGTTGTACTATACCAACGGATCGGTATGAGGTGTTGGTGAAAAGTGGACCATGACAGACTATGGTCGGAAAAAGGTGGAGTTTTGGAGAAACAGATAAAATGATGGTCTTTATTCAAAATGGTTATAAAAACTCTTCTTACCTCTTTTAACAAAGATATAGAGATGTTATAAGAAAATAAAAGTTTGAAAAGTTAAAATAAAACTAGTGCATACTCATGTTGGGGTAGTTTGCGAGTACATTCAAATGTACTCATATTGGTTTCGTCCCTGGCTATTGTCCTAGCCAGACTACGAGGAGGAGCACTACGCCGAGCAGGAGTATGGCGACTTCTATGCGAACTAAGGATCTCCACAAGTCAGCTGCCTGTCAGGTCGTCATCGTTAGATGATGTTTACTACGCCGTAGCTTCCGCTGATATTTTGGTTTGGCCCTTGAAGGCACCTATGTAAGAACTTGGTCTAAATGACCATTTATGTAAGACTTTTAATTCGGTATTGTAATGGATGTAAACTTTGGTATCCAATTCGGATTATGTGCAACGACAGACTGATCACGGGATCGTTGTGTTAAGCATAATCGGGTATTTCGGACAGCTAGTCCGGGGTCCCCACAGACTTGGTATCAGAGCCATCCTGACTTTAGGAAACCTTAGTTAGCATGGTCGTCAGACAAATGTTATCAAAAAGATTAATTTCTAAAAAAAAGGAGTGAAGTATTTTCGAAAACTGCTTATCTCTAATCCTCTTACTTCTGCAAAAAATTTACTCTCATTAAATATTACATTTTCCTTTGTACCCTTAAAATTATGCACACTTCTCATTAAACTTAAATTTCGACTCACTTGTTGCCTCACTACATTTAAAATTTTGATACACTCGTCAGCTACTAACTTAAAACTTGCTTAAAAATTTGTAGATGGCACTCCACTGGACCGAGTTCGTTCAGCTTGAGAAGGATAGCAAGCTGACGTTCGAGAGTGACTTGTTCGAGTTGAGCAAGCTGTTAGGTCGCCCCGCTCCAGAGTTTGAGGGAGCTCAGATTGATGTTCACGGTGTCGGAAGGCTGAGCTGGCTCGTCAAGTCGTCAGTTCGCAGGAACATCAAGTCTCCCAGTTCCAGGACGCTCGTCTTCACCACCAAGGCCTACCTGGGTTGATGGTCTCTGTACTGCCGCACAGAGGATGCTAGCCCGACTTTGTGAGGAGCACAAGGCGGAGTTGGCAGATTCCCGTTTCCGGTTCTACGGGAGGCGCAACTGCGACGGACACCCTACTCCTTCCCCTTGCCACCCGATGTTTGGGAGCTACATCATGGACATGGAGCTCTTACTTCAGCACACCCAGGATGATCTGATGCGCACTAGGATTCAGCTTCGCTTTGACCGCGAGTCGCTCGTTGAGCTTCGCGAGAATGAGGAGAAGCTGCTGGAGGAGAAGGTCGCTCTTCTCGGGAAGAGGGCCCAGCTGAGGAGGACCATCGTGAAGCTCCGCAAAAAGGTGGCGGAGCAGGACCAGCTGATCGAGGATCTAGAGCACCATACTGACGAGATGGAGGAGGAGGGCGAGGATCTCCGCAAGGAGAACAACGCTTTCCTCAGTGACGATGATGACTTTGTGGAGGAGATGGACTGTGAGGAGGAGGATGATGAGGAGGAGTTAGTTGACGAGGAGGAGGAGCCACTCGAGGCAGTTCTCGAGGACGAGGAGGAGGATCCCGAGGAGCCACTCTACCAGTCAGATGCTGACGTGTTAGAGCTGGAGGTTCCACCTCAGTAGGCGAGTGACTTGATCACTACCGCAGGATTAGGTTGACCCCTATCGCTAGTCGAGTAGAAGTAGTGGTTCTTTTGGAAACCAGATGCTATGTATCTTAGATATAAGGTGATGTTGTAAGCTTGAGGTTGTAAGCTTGATGTTGTTGTGAACTTGATGTGATGTTTGTGAAATATAAGTATGTTTGTCTTGTTAGATCTGTGTAAATATTTTCATATAATCCTTAAATAATCAACCACTTGCGAAATCGTCTTTTCCCTTAGTCGAACTTTTCTTGCCTTGCCTCTTATACCCGGTGTGCTTCAGGATGCCGCCCCGTCACGACAATACGGGAGGATCAGGATCAGCACCACCACCACCGGACCCAACCCCCGCCCAACTTCTCGCGCTTATCATGGAGGAACGTGAAAATGCCCGGCAGGAGCGCCAGGCTCATCTCACTGCCCTGCAACAACTCGCAGCCGCTTACAACAACAACAACAACAACAACAACAACAACAACAACAACAACAACAACAACAACAACAACAACAACAACAACAACAACAACAATGGTGGTAATGGCAATGGCAATGAGAACCAGCGATCCACCTTAGGCGATTTCCAGAAAACCAACCCGCCTACCTTCTCCAAGGGACTTCACCCACTGGAAGCCGATGATTGGCTTCACCATTGGGAACAATCTGGAAGTTGCTGCTGTAGGAGACAATGAAAAGGTGCTGTATGCAACCCACTATCTTGCTGGACCTGCACGAGCTTGGTGGGAAGCTACCAAGGCTCTCCAGCAGGCTGACCACGTCATCAACTGGGCTGAGTTCAAGGAGAAGTTTCGCAAGAAGCACATTTCTGGTGGACTCATTGATAGGAAGAGGATGAATTCCGCAAGCTGAGGCAGGGAAGTAGAGATGTAGTCGGCTATCTTGATGAGTTTACCGACTTATCTCGGTATGCTCCGAGGACACCGACAAAGAGGAGAAGAAGATGGAACGTTTCCTGAATGGGCTGCATGATGAACTGCAGTGTGCTTTGGTTGTCCATGACTTCCGTGATCTGGAGTCACTTGTGGACAAAGCCATCCAGCTGGAGACCAAGCGCAAGTCTATGTTGAAGGTCGCAAGAGGAGGATGAATGCTCAGGAAGGTTCGAGCAGTCAGAAGCCTCGTATCTTTCAGCAAAACCCCAAACCTGCCTATCGACCACCCCAAGCTCCACGCCCCAATTTCCCTAACCGCCCAAACAACTTCAACCGCCCCAATGACAATAACCGTCCCAGAGGAAACTTCAACAACTTCAACCCCAATGCCAATGTTGTCTGCTTTGAATGTGGCAACAAAGGTCACTACTCCAGGAATGCCCCAATCCCAAGAGGAATGTTCAGCGCCCCACTGCACCGAACAATGGTCAAGGCCGCAATGGAAATGGTAATGGCAAGAATGCCGCACCCCGCGGAAATGCTGCTGTTGTCAAGGGTCGTCTGCACCACATCAATGCTGAAGAAGCTCAGGATGCGCCAGATGTTGTGCTGGGTACGTTCCTTGTCAACTCAGTACCTGCAACTGTTCTGTTTGATTCTGGTGCAACACATTCATTTGTTACCGAGGAGTTTGTTGCTAAGGGAGGTTTAGTAGAAGGCTTCCTAACTAAAACCTTGAGTATACAAATCCCTGGCTCCACCCTAGAAACCAAGAGATTTTGTCCAAATACTGCCATAGAGATTTCAGGCGAAAAATTTGCAGCCGACCTAATTGTTTTAGGAACCCAAGGCATAGATGTCATACTCGGTATGAATTGGCTAGCCAAGTACCATGGTCGAATTGACTGTGCCAGAAGAGCTGTATCCATCACCACCGACAAAGAAGTAGAAGTGGAGTATGTGTCTGAACCCAATCACCCAACCAGGCTGCCATGAGAGCATAGCTCGACCCACCTAGATGAGATCCGTGTTGTTCACCTATTCCGAGATGTTTTCCCTGAGGAATTGCCTGGTATGCCGCCAGACCGGGAAATTGAGTTCATAATTGAGCTTATCCCAGGAACAGCCCCAATATCCCAAAGGCCTTATCGGATGAATCCGGAAGAACTGGTTGAGTTGAAGAAGCAGTTGGCAGATATGCTCAGCAAAGGACTTGTTCGTCCAAGTGCTTCACCCTGGGGATCACCATTATTTTTGTGGACAAGAGAGACGGTACCACACGACTGTGTGTGGATTATCGCAGGCTAAATGACGTGACCATTAAAAACAAGTATCCCCTTCCCAAGATCGAGGATCTGTTCGATCAGATGAACGGAGCCCGAGTCTTTTCAAAGATCGATCTTCGGACAGGTTACCATCAGTTGAAGATCAGAGAGACAGACATTCCCAAGACCGCCTTCACCACTCGTTACGGTTTGTTTGAATACACGTGATGTCCTTTGGTCTGACCAATGCCCCAGCCTATTTCATGAATCTCATGAACAAGATTTTCATGGAGTACCTCGACAAGTTCGTGGTAGTTTTCCTTGATGACATCCTTATTTATTCCAAGACCGAAGAAGAGCATGCTGAACACCTGCGTCTAGTTTTGGAGACCCTCCGAGAGCACCAGCTGTATGCCAAGCTTAGCAAGTGTGAGTTTTGGCTCAATGAAGTGGCTTTCTCGGACATGTATCTGCTGGAGGAATTTCTGTTGACCCGAGAAGATCCAAGCCATTATTGACTGGTTATCCCCAACCAGTGTGACTGAAATCCGAAGCTTTCTCGGACTCGCCGGTTATTACCGCAAGTTCGTTGAAGGATTTTCCAGTATAGCCAAGCCTTGACCCAACTGTTGAAGAAGGACAAGAAATTTGAATGGACTCAGAAGTGCGAAGATAGTTTCCAAGAGTTGAAGAAGAGACTAACCTCCACCCCAATCCTGGTTATGCCAGACGTCACCCAGAGTTTCGACGTGTATTGCGATGCATCACGCCTCGGACTTGGTTGCGTTCTGATGCAAGAAGGCAAAGTTGTGTCGTACCTGTCCCGGCAGTTGCGACCGCATGAAGAGAATTACCCAACCCATGACCTGGAATTAGCTGCTGTTGTCCTTGCTCTTAAAAAGTGGCGTCCCTATCTTGCGGGACATCGCTGTGAGATCTATACGGATCATAAGAGCTTGAAGTATATTTTCACCCAGAAGGAGTTGAACCTGCGACAGAGGAGATGGATGGAATTAATCAAGGATTATGATATTGGAATCCACTATCACCCCGGAAAGGCTAATGTAGTTGCCGATGCCCTTAGTCGCAAACCCTGTACCCTGAATGCCTTGATCCAAGCCGAACAACCAGCCTTGTTCAAAGAGTTCGAAGATTTTGGACTAGAACTTGTTAGCCATGGATATCTCGCCAATTTGGAGTTAGCCCCAACCCTGATGGATCAAATCAAAGAAGCCCAAAAAGGTCATGAAAGCATTGAAGGAATTAGGAAGAAGATCTCCCTCGGCAAAGCACCCGGTTTTACCGAAGATGCTGAAGGAGTGCTGAAATTCAATGATCGTATCTGTGTGCCCAATGTCACGGAACTTAAGGAGTTAATCCTGAAGGAAGCCCATGAGACCCCTTATTCAATCCACCCCGGCGGAACCAAGATGTACCAAGACCTTCGAGAAAGATTTTGGTGGCATGGAATGAAGCGAGAGATTGGTTCTTTTGTAGCCAAGTGTGACATCTGTCAGCGAGTCAAGGCTGAACATCAGCGGCCCGCTGGATTGCTTCAACCTTTGAAAATTCCCGAGTGGAAGTGGGATGAGATTGGAATGGATTTTATTACCGGACTTCCAAGATCCAACCGAGGCCATGATTCAATCTGGGTCATCGTTGATCGATTGACCAAGGTTGCTCATTTTTACCTGTCAAGACCACTTATCGGAGCTCAGTTAGCAGACTTGTATATTTCCAGAATAGTAAGCCTGCATGGTGTGCCTAAGAAGATTGTATCTGATAGAGGCACGCAATTCACCTCAAGATTCTGGAAATCCCTTCATGAAGCCCTCGGAACCAAGTTAGCATTTAGCACAGCTTATCATCCCCAGACCGATGGCCAAACTGAGCGAGTGAACCAGATATTGGAGGACATGCTTCGCGCATGTGTTCTATCCTATGGTTCCAAGTGGGAAGATTGTCTTCCGTTTGCAGAGTTCTCGTACAACAACAGTTATCAGTCCAGTCTGCAAATGGCCCCTTTTGAAGCCCTTTACGGCAAGAAGTGTCGTACACCCCTGAATTGGTCTGATACCGGAGAAAGCAAATTGTTCGGTCCAGATACCCTCCGTGAAGCTGAAGAGCAAGTTCAGCTTATTCGTGAACGCCTCAAAACTGCCCAATCCCGTCAGAAGAGTTACGCTGACACCAAGCGCCGTGACCTCACTTTCAATCGGAGATTATGTTATCTCCGAGTGACACCCCTAAAGGAATGCAGCGTTTCCATGTCAAAGGAAAGTTAGCGCCAAGGTATATTGGACCCTTCAAGATCATCGCTCGTCGAGGAGAAGTATCCTATCAGCTGGAATTGCCAGGAGTTAGGAGATTATCATGATGTCTTCCACATTTCCTTGCTCCGGAAGTGTCTTGAAGTTCCTGACCAGCCTGATGTTTTCAAAAACATCGACCACCTCTCCATCGACCTGAACCAAGACCTGACTTATCGCGAGAGACCCCTCAAGATTCTCGAAGAAGATGTTCGTGTTACCCGAAGCGTGCGATCAAGTTTTACAAAGTCCAGTGGACTAACCACTCTGAAGAAGAAGCAACTTGGGAACGTGAAGATTATCTTCGAAGCGAATTCCCAGACCTCTTTAGTACCTAAGCCTAGCAAATCTCGGGACGAGATTTATTTTAAGGAGGGAAGGATTGTAACATCCCAAAATTATTAACAAGTATTATTAGTTCCAAAAATGAGAGCCAACAAAAACTTTTGTTAAATTATATGTGTTGATCTCATATTCTTGCTTGTGTTGTTTATTTCTTCTTGTTGTGTGTTGCTTGCTCTAAAGAAACATGAAGAAAAGGAGAGAAATAAAGTAAAAGCAAAACAAGAAAAATAAATGTGGCAAGTGCCACACAAATTCTCCAAGTGAGGATCTCATTTGTTTCCAACAAAACTCAGTGGAGTGGTAGTGCAAACCCTCCCATTTCATCCTTACTACTTATCTCTCTCAAATATTTTCAAACTAGTTTTAAAATTCAAAAGTAAACAAAGTAAAAATAAATTAAAATGCCATAATTGAAACACTATAAAAGAAAATGTTTCAAAACATTTTATTTTGCAAAGCCAATTTTTGTGGAGCTTCTGCACATTATGGAAGGCCCACAAATTTTGCCAAATTTTTCTAAATTGATTTAGTGCCTCAAATAAAATCAAGAAGTACTACTGCAATAACAGAAGGACAAAAAGTAAATAGAAGAAAGAAGAAGGAAAAGAAGCAACGCACAGGAGCCAGGGGGTTTTTGCAAAACGTCGTCGTCTCCTACCTCCCCTAGCTCACTGTCGCCGTGCGTGTCGCCATGGCCGCAGCGCGCTCGTCGCCGTTCCCAGGCCCCCCAGGGCCCCCTTGCTCGCGTTCTCCCTCGCCCCCGTGCCTCTGCACCCTCTGCTGGCAGAGGAGAGCCTCTCCCCTCGCCATTACGCCGATGTCTCCCGTTTCTCCGCCGTGGTTAGACGGACGGCGCCGGCCAAAATTGGCCCAGCTCGCTGCACCTCGCCACGCAATCCTCTACGCCGCGAACCCTAGCCCACGCCCGGACCCCCCAGACCCGCGCGCCGGCCTCTCCCGCCCTCTGGACGCCGCTGGACCGCGACCACCGTGCGCCGCCGTCGCGCCTATTTAAACTCGAGCCCGCACCTCGCATTTCCCCACGCCCCACTGCCTCTCCCTTGCTCCACCACACCCTCCACTCGCCCGTGCACCACCAGGAGGGCGGAGCCGCTGCCGCGAGCTCGCTGCTGCTCGTGCCCGTGCTCGACAGTCCGAGGTAGGCGACGACGCAGCCGCAGCTCTGCTCTGCCCCATTCTCTCCCCTAGGCCCTGCACGTGTTGCCCCTCTTCACCACACTCACCCGCTCCTTTTTCTCCGTTGATTCGTGCCAAAAGCGCCGCAGGAACCTCGCCGGAGTTGCTGCCGTGGCCGTGAGAAGTTCAGAAGCACGCCGCCGGAGCTAGACGCCGTCCCAGCAAGCAGGACTCAGCCAGGACGTTCGCCCGAGCCTCCGCCGTCGATCTACACCATCTCCGCCGTCCCTAGCCCTCTCAGGTGAGCGAATCGTGCTGCTCGCCGTCGCCGGAGCCACGGCGCCGCCTATTCTAGGTCGTCGCCGATGGTAGCCTCCGTGCGCCGTTGGATCTAAGATCTACGGCCACATACCGTTTCGTGCCTAGTTACACTGCCATGTGGGACCCACTGTCAGCATTTTAAACAATTCCGCGTGGGAGACTTTTCTCCGTGAGACGCTGACGTGTAGACCCCACATGTTAGGGTTCTCAACATTATCCACTAGTTTGATTAATTTCGAATTTCTAGTTTCTATAGAATTCAGTACTGGACCCAAATTGTACATTCAATATCTCGAGATTTAGGAATCCAAATAAATCAAACTCAATTGTTCTGGAAAGCTTATGAAAATGTTTAACCAACACAAGTGGTCTCATGTCATTTAATTAAATAAATAAAAAGTATTATTAAAATTACTACAGAAGGTTTAAAATCTAAACTTGTTTGCTTCTGATACTCTGTTAATCCAAATAATTCCAAACCAATTTTGTTAGCTTAGTACTGCCTTGTATTAGCTTCCCTAATTTTGGTAGAATTATTTGTGCAGTAGTATTTGTTTAGTTTAAAGTAGAAGTTTAAACACCCTTCTGCACTCAAACATTTAAATATGTTAAATGGTTAACCCAAATGAATTAGGACAAAAATTTTAGGGTCACATTTAGTCATGTTTAGTCACCCCTAAAAGGATTTAAATTTTGAAGCAATAGAATTTAAATGGTAGCCAAAACTTGGTTATTAAGCTTCTGGATTCAAACAATGTGTAGGGAGTTTGGTAAATCCAATGACTCCAAATCAAATGGGGTTGTCTTCTACACATCAGTAGCTTTCCATAGAATTTTAGTTTGTATTTTTGTGACCAACAAACTCAAGTTGTGCAATTAAACATGTTCCACAAGTTTCTGCCATACTTTGGACATAGATAAATATTGTTTAGATCAAATAATTGAAATCAAATTGTATTGTTTGATGTATGCAGTGGCTATTTAGAGCATTTAGGATTGTGATGTTGTGATGTTGTTTGAATAGTTTAGTGATTGCTTGTATTTGTTTATTATCGATTAGACGAGAACGTTGCTGGATTTATCGAGGAAGGGGAATTTGTTGAACCTGAAGATCAAGATCCAGGCCACTTTGCCGAGCAAGGCAAGCTACTCTCTGAGCTTGCACCTAAATATATATGCATCTACTTTGATCAAATGATTACTCTTAAGGCAATGGTTTACAAAACCTTTTCGAAAAGTATATGGATATTATTTTGCCACCCTATGTAGTAGTTTATATAAAACTTTAGGATGGAAAACAATGTTGTTTATTCAAAACTCCTTTGGAAATACTTGTGTGGAGGTGAACTACCGAGATGTCGGTGTTGAACTGAAGAAGTGGATAATTGAGTTATTTGGGAAAAATGCACAGTGTGTCTTTGTACTTACGTCAACCAGCCGATACTCTGTGCGACCACATTCACCACATATGGGAAAGGGCTTAGTCATATAATTTGCTCTTATTAGTATGGGATACCTCATCGACGGAGATGACTCCGTTATGCATGAGGGGATGGTTAGTGAACTCCCCTGACCTGGGTCCTCGCTCAAACTCTATGGAAAGATAAGGAGGAGGATTGAAGACTTCATAAATGTGGTCACCGGGAAAAACATATGAGTCCTCACACTTAGGGTTGCCGACGGGGACCTGACTGAGTGTCGATGGGAATTATCATATGGGTAGGATCCTATACTAGCATGAGCAAAGGAGAGGCTATGGCCGGTGGCTCAACTTCGCATACACCTTGTATGGCGGGACGTGGCTGACACGATGAGTTACCGGATGGATGTGGGATAAAAGCGTGCTACCTCTGCAGAGGGTTAAAAACTATTCGAATAGCCGAGTCCTCGGATATGGACAGTTGGGAGGCCCTACTCTGACCTTTGTGCAAGTTTTTGAAAAGAATTAAGTTTTAAAATGAAAGCGAAGTGGAGAATGTTGTTGTACTTATACCAACGGATCGGTATGAGGTGTTGGTGAAAAGGGACCATGACAGACTATGGTCGGAAAAAGGTGGAGTTTTGGAGAAACAGATAAAATGATGGTCTTTATTCAAAATGGTTATAAAAACTCTTCTTACCTCTTTTAACAAAGATATAGAGATGTTATAAGAAAATAAAAGTTTGAAAAGTTAAAATAAAACTAGTGCATACTCATGTTGGGGTAGTTTGCGAGTACATTCAAATGTACTCATATTGGTTTCGTCCCTGGCTATTGTCCTAGCCAGACTACGAGGAGGAGCACTACGCCGAGCAGGAGTATGGCGACTTCTATGCGAACTAAGAATCTCCACAAGTCAGCTGCATGTCGGGTCGTCATCGTTAGGAGATGATGTCTACTACGCCGTAGCTTCCGCTGTTATTTTGGTTTGGCCCTTGAAGGCACCTATGTAAGAACTTGGTCTAAATGACCATTTATGTAAGACTTTTAATTCGGTACTGTAATGGATGTAAACTTTGGTATCCAATTCGGATTATGTGCAACGACAGACTGATCACGGGATCGTTGTGTTAAGCATAATCGGGTATTTCGGACAGCTAGTCGGGGTCCCACACGTAGGCTCCACAGCACAGATGGGAGTTCTTCGACCCAAGCACCCGCGGCTCTTTTGAGTGGCACCAGGAGGCGTTTCTTGATTCTGTTCGTCACGAGTCTGTTGGCTTTTTCGACTTGGCCATTGGACTGGGGGTGTGCCACGGATGCGTAGTTGAGCGTGATATCTTGCTCTTTGCAGAAAGTTTGGAACTCTTCAGCCGTGAAGTTTGTACCGTCATCAGTGATGATACTGCTTGGCACGCCGAAGCGGTATATGATGGATTTTATGAAATTGACTGCTGTAGTGGCAGTCGAACTTGTGATAGGGACTGCTTCGATCCACTTGGTGAACTTGTCGACCGCCACCAGAAGGTGAGTATGCCCTCCATGGGAGGATTTTTTGAGTGGCCCGACCATATCGAGCCCCCACTGGGCGAAGGGCCAGGCCAATGGTATTGTCTTCAACGCCGATGCGGGTGCGTGCGGCTTTGTTGCGAATTTTTGACAGCCGATGCACCTTTTGACTATGTCCTCCGCGTCTTTGAGTGTTGTGGGCCAGTAGAAGCCTGCGCGAAAGGCGTTGGCTACGAGTGATCGACTGCTGGCGTGATGCCCGCAGGTACCTGTATGAATATCACGAAGGATGGCCTGGCCATCTTCGAATGATAAAGCAGGTCAATAGGGTGCTTAGGCAGTGTTTCTGGGGTGGCAATCAACCTGATTCCAAGCAAAAATCTCTTGCTGCTTGGCCCATGATTGCCAAGCCAAAATCTAGTGGTGGCTTGGGAATTCTTGACTTCAAAGTTCAGAACGATGCACTTTTAATAAAACAGCTGCACAAGTTTTACAATAAGAAAGATGTGCCTTGGGTGAGTTTGGTCTGGCATGCCTACTACCAGCATGATGTTCCTCATGCAAAAAACCTTTGCGGCTCTTTTTGGTGGAGGGACTTGATGAAATTATCTGAAGCTTATAGACAGGTAACAACTGTTACAATTGGGAGGGGAGACTCTGCCCTGTTCTGGACGGACATATGGACTGATTGTACACTGCAGCAGAAATTTCCGAGATTATCTCCTTTGTCCTCGACTCCAATGTGTCGGTGCAGGAAGTGTTACAAACAGAAGATAGAACTCAGTTGTTTACTTGCCAATGTCTCAGCAAGCATATGGGGAATTCTTGGAAATGGAAAATACTATTGCCTCGGCTACTTTTGATGCCACAAACAATGACACATGGAAAACAATTTGGAAGGATGGGGAGTATACCTCCAGCCGGTTCTACCATCACTATTTTAAAGATGTAAAAGCTGATAAGGTATATGATTGGATTTGGCAGAGCAAGTGTGTGCTCCGAATCAAAGTCTTTGCGTGGTTACTGGTCAGTGACAGATTAAACACCAGAGACATGCTTAGAAGGAGGCATTGGAATGTCACTGATGTTTATCATTGTGTGTTGTGCCCAACACATACTGATGAAGACTGGCAGCACCTATTTTTGCCTGCAGCTTTAGTGTTCGAATCTGGAGATATTTGCAAATAGAGTGGGACTATGGAGCTAATATGACTGTTGATTCTTTGTTCATGGTTACGAGAAGGAAATTTGGTCAGCCTTTCTTCTCTGAAGTGGTTATTCTTGCAGCTTGGAATATTTGGAAGCAACGAAATGAAGCTATCTTCCAGAATGTGGCACCATCTTTCAGGTCTTGGAAAAGATCTTTTGTCCATGATATCACTCTACATCGGTACAGAGTGAAGGAGAAGCACATTTCACAGCTGTCAAGATGGATTGACGATCTGTTGTAAATTTGTAAATTTGTTTTTTTTTTGTTTTCTTACTCGCTGCATGTACATAAACGTTGTATTTCTGTTGGTTAATTTTCAATAAAATGCTGTGGGGCTGTTGCCCTGCAGTCTTAAGGTCAAAAAAAAAATGCTATGCAACGTTGGAACATACCTGATACGCTGTGCTTGTATAGTTCGCCGTTGATGACGGTGTATGCTTTAGATCGTCGAGTGACGCGTCTTGACTCTGTTATGTCTTCAGGTACCTCGCCGCGGAGTATGTATGCGAGGAAAGGTTGAGTCCAAGTTGGCTCGATGAGGAGCACTTCGACTGGCGGGTCCTCTGTGCTAGGTGCTTTGCTTTTGACTGGTGCGGCTGATGTAGGAGATGTTCGCTTTTTCTTGATGGACCTGTGCTCGATGCGCTCGAGGAAGACACCAGGTGGAACTGGTGCTTTGGTCGCGCCAATGTTGGCTAGCTTATCTGCTTCTTCGTTACTCTCGCGCCCTATGTGCCGCAACTCGCAGCCTTCGAAGCTGCCCTCCATTAGGTTGTATAGTCACGGTAGGCGATCATGTTATCTGCGATTGCATCGCAGGCCTTCATTGTTTGCTGCACCACAAGATTCGAGTCACCATAGATCATCAGTCGAGTGCACCCGAGGGCTTTGGCCATCGCATGCCATGGATCAGGGCCTCGTACTCAGCTTCGTTATTGGATGGTAACTCGAATCCCATCTGCAGGATATAGCGAAGCTTGTCGCCTTTTGGTGATATGAGGATGCCTGCGCCTGCGCCTTCGTTCTTCTTTGAGCCGTCAAAGTACATAGTCCATGAGTTGGACACATCTGGTGCTCCTGGCAACTGAGCTTCGATCCACTCGGTATGGAAGTCAGGTAAGACTTGTGCTTTGATGGCCTTCGGGTAATCATACTTGATATCTCGTGGTCCTAGCTCGATGAGCCATTTTGCGACTCGCCCAGTTGCGTTGGGGTTTGTGAGGATCTCCGATCCCTGAGGTGCTGATTACAGTGATCGGGTGCTCTGCGAAGTAGTGCGTCAGCTTCCTTGAGGACATGAACACGGCGTAGGCCAGCTTTTGATAGTGCGGGTACCGCTGCTTTGATATGGAGAGCACTTCACTCAAGTAATAGACTGGCGTTGTATGCTTTGGGCGTGTCCCTCCTCCCTGCGTTCGACTACCAGTACGGTGCTCACCACCCTGTTAGTTGCGGAGACATATAGGTATAGTGGCTCGCGTTCCCTTGGTGCGACGAGGATTGGAGGGCTTGTGAGGACTCGCTTGAGGTCCGTGAAGGCTGCTTCGGCTTCTGGCGTCCACTCGAATTTGTCTGCTTTCTTCATCAGTCGATAGAACGGGAGTGCTTTTTCGCCCAGTTTGCTGATGAATCGACTGAGTGCTGCCACTCGACCCGCTAATTTTGCACGTCATGGAGCTTTGAAGGCCTTTGCATCGTCAAGATGGCCTGTATTTTCTCCGGGTCCGCCTCGATTCCACGAGCCGAGACTAGATACCCAGGAGCTGCCCGGCTGGCACGCCGAACGTGCACTTCTTCGGGTTGAGCTTGATGTGGAAGCGTTTGAGGTTTGCGAACGTCTCTCGCAAGTCATCGAGTAGTGTGTTTTCCTCCCTTGTTGTGATGACGATGTCGTCTACGTAGACCTGGACGTTTCGCCCAATTTGCTTCTTGAGGCAGTCTTGCATCATGCGCTGGTAGGTTGCGCCTGCGTTCTTGAGCCCGAAAGGCATTGTTGTGTAGCAGTAGACCCCGAGTGGGGTTATGAACGCCGTTTTCTCTTCATCCTCTTCCTTCATCCTTATCTGGTGGTAACCGAGTAAGCATCCAGGAAGGACAAGCGAGCGCACCCGGCGGTGGAGTCGACGATCTGGTCGATTCGAGGTAGTGGAAAGTGATCCTTTGGACAGCATTTATTGAGTGCTGTGAAATCTACGCACATCCGAAGGATATCTGTGTGCTTCTTCTCTACGAGTACGGGGTTGGCCACCCATTGTGATTTCTTGATTTCTCTGATGAAACCTGCTGCGAGTAGTCTGTCGACTTCGGCTTCGACTGCGGTTCTTTTGGGCCGGATATGCGGCGCATTGTTTGCTTGACTGGTTTAGCATCTGGAAATAATTGGAGAGAGTGCTCGGCGAATTCCCTGGGAATACCTGGCATGTCGGCTGGACACCACGCAAATATATCCCAGTTCTCACGGAGGAATTCGACGAGCGCGCTTTCCTATGCGATAGGCAGACTCGACGAGACATTGACTGTCTTGGTCGGGTCAGTCGGGTGCACCTGATGCGACCTTGTGTCATTGGTGGCATTGAATGCTCTGTCGACTGCCACCTTCTTGTGCTCCGGCATAAGTGTTCGATCGTTGGAGACCGCTAGATCGGCGAGTGTTGCTTCCATGCCGAACATCTCAGAGATTTTGCTAAACTCTCGGTCGCAAGAGTCGGACTTTTGGAAGTTTCCCTTGACTGTGATTACTCCTTTTGGTCCAGGCATCTTCAGCTGGAGGTATGCTAGTGTGGACCGCCATGAATCGAGCGAACGTCGGGCGTCCAAGTATGGCGTGGTATTGTGACTTCCAGTCGACAACTTCGAACTCAATCGACTCTGTCCTGAAGTGGTTCTTGTCCCCGAACGTTACGTCGAGTTGTATGGTGCCTTCTGGGCTTATTGCTTTGCCTGGGACGATACCGTGAAAGGTATTTGAAGATCTTGGCAGGTTTTCGACTGACCTGTTCATTTTGCGGAGCGTATCTGCGAAGATGATGTTTATGCCGCTGCCACCATCCATGAAGACCTTGGACATGGCGTAGCCTCCAATTTGTGCGTCGAGTACCAGAGCAGAGTGCCCTGGACGAACGACCGATGGTGGGTGGTCCTCTCTGCTGAAGCTTATTGCAGTTTCGGATCCCTTCAAGAATTCAGTTACGGCAGGAGGTGACATGACCGCCATGTTTACTTGTCGAGTGCGAAGTTTTTGCTCCCTGTTGGAAGGGCGACCTTTCTGTATCATGTACATCTGCCCTTGGGGCGGAGGGTACTGAGGTTCGTCCACCCGAGGTACGGGTTGTATGGCACCCGCGATATTTCCGCCTGCGGCAGGCTGTGGTGGTGGAGGTGGTGCCATCAGACGGGCACATTGTTTGGCTGAGGCACAGGTGCAGGTGCGGGTGCGTGTGCGGCTGTTGCCTTTCTGAGTTGTACGTATTCAGACGCTAGTTGGTCGAATTCCTGCAGTTTCTCATCGAGTGATTGGAGCGCAATTTTCCGTCTTCCCCCTTGTACAGGTGGAATCTGCAATCAGCATCCATCTTTTCTTCGAATGATCGCTCGGATTGTGCGCCGGAGCGCGACTTGCGCCAGTCTTTCCTCTTGTAGCTGTCGCTGCGTTGGCCGCGGTCTCGACTGTCCCGGCGATCATCTCGACTGTCCCGCGATCATCTCGACTGTCCCGTCGATCTTCTGACCGTCGGTCGCTTCTGTCTTGGTCGTTGCGGGGTGTGGAGAACCCAGCCGCCATGAATTCGGGTCTGTCGTCGTCGTAGTGACGTTTTGAACGCTTGCGCCTTCGGTCGTCTCTGTATGAGTCTCTGCGGCTTCGACTGCCGCTTTCATGATTGTCACGGGGTGAGGACCCGCGTGTGGTGCGCGCCATGTCTTCTCCGTCTGCCCACTCAGTCGCGATCTTCAGGAGGTTAGCCACAGAGGTTGGCTTTTGGCGACCAAGTGCTTCTTTGAAGTCTCGCCTGGCGAGGCCCATGATGAAAGCATCCATGGCCATATCTTCTGAAATTACTCCAACTGAGTTGCGTATCTCAGTCCATCGTCGGATGTATGACCTCAACGTTTCGTCTGACCGTTGAACGCAAGCTCGCAGCTTCGAACGTTTTTGGCGCTCACATAGAGGCTCGAAGTTTTTGATGAAGTCTGTGCGGAAGTGATCCCACGAGTCGTATGTTGATGGAGGTAGAGCCTTGAGCCAGTCGCGGGCTGTGCCTTCGAGCATGAGTCGTATGTATTGCATGGCTGTGATATTTGTGCCTCGCTGGCACGCGACAGCCAGCCTGTAGTCTTCCAGCCACCCTGAAGGTTCCTGTCGACCCGTGTACTTGGGCTGTTCAGATGTGAGTTTGAACCCTTTGGGCATCCGTGTCTCGCGGACGCGTCGAGTGAAGCACAGAGCTCCGTGTGGCTCAGGCTCCGATCAGAGTACGAGTCGCTACTGTAAGATCTGCGTGATCTGCTCCTGGACCTGCGCCGACGTGAGCCGCTTCTTTCCTTCGAGTGGTGGCGGCGACCACTGCGATTATGCTCTTCACGACGCGTGTCAACTATGGCACGATCTCGACTCCCTCCTGGAGTTTTTGGGATTTGGCGTATGGCCTTCGCCGCTAAGGCGAGTGATTTGATCTGTTGGCGATGTAGTTTTGCATTGGGGTCATCAGCTGGAGGCTTGATTGCCTCTAGGTATGCTGCAGCGGTAAAGAGAGCACCCGCAGCTGTTTTGGGTACTGGCACTCCCTCCTCGTCGTATGTCATGAAAGAGTTGCCTAGGTTGCGGGTGAGTGCTGCCCTCTCATCTGGCGAGGTGTGACAGCCTTGATCTGGGTCTTGTGTCTGCTCGCCCGGTGGAGCTCAGGGAGAGCTGTCTTCTTCGCGCACTCGACAAGCTAGCTTGCTTTTTACGTTCTTCGAGTGTTGCTCTGATCTGCTGCAGTCGAAGTGATTCCTGCCAGTTGAAGTACTGGAAGGTCAACATCTCCTCCCGTGTTGCGTCTGCTGGCATCATTGTGCACTCCTTGATGACTTTATCTGCTTTTGCTGCCATCTCAGCAGTAATTGTGAGATTTGTGACTCCATCCGGCATAGTAACCGTGCACGGGAACTCTGTAGGCCTGCGACTGGCCGCAGCATCAGATGATTCTGCGGCGAAGGCAACGTAGACCTGCTGGGGTATCACCCGAGGGTATGTGTATGTGTTTCGAGTCCCGTCATGGACTCGACGTCTTCATCGAGGCTCATGTCGGAGTCGATATGCCCATCGAGTGGTCCGTCTGGACGGATCTCGCTGTCGATGTCTTCATCGCCTATGCTCATCTCGGTGTCGGCGAAGTTGTTATGATCTCGAAGTCGAGGTTGTTGTTGGTGCAGATCTCGGAGTCGACGTGGTTGTCGATATGAGTTTCGGGCTCGTCGAAGTCGCTGAGGGAGATCCCGCAGTCGAAACTATCCTCGAGTGGAGATCGAGCTCGGGATCGTTTGTGCGGTATGCTGATTCGGCCTCCTCACCTTGGAGTTCTTCAATGAGCTCGTTGATCTCTCGAGTCGACATGGTTGTTGCAGACGAGCAAGCTTGGAGGATCGACGATGGTATGGACGCAGTTGATGGATCCGCAGTCGAAGGAGCCGCAACCGATGGAGCCTCGGGTGCGGAAGTCGCGAGTTGGCGTGGATCTGTCAAGTCCTGCACACCAAGCTTGTTGACGAAAAAATTGAACGAACCAACGGTTAAACCCAAACCTGACTCGAGATCGGCGAAGGTCTCCTGGAATTCTGGCGAGTGTGGCTCGAAATCCATCAGAGGATCTGATGTGCTTTTTGCAGGTGAAGCTGGCGTGCTGCCGTTTGTCGAGTGAGTCGGCGAGTTGCCGTGTGCGCCTGAGTCGGCGAGTTCTGGTTTGTTGATGCAGCCGGCGAGTTGCCGTTTGTAGATCCGATCGGCGAGTCGCCGTTTTCCGATGGAACCGAAGAAACCGTGAGTCCAGCACTATTCTTTCCCACAGACGGCGCCAATTGACGAGGGGTTAACTCATCAAATCCCATGGTTAAGGACCTAGGGTTGAGATTATGGGGAGAGAACGTGGTAGTACTGGTAGTTTCGTCGGCTGACAAGCAGAGGCAAAGATTTACCCAGGTTCAGGCCCCTCGGGTGGAGGTAAAGACCCTACTTCCTGCTTGTCTGGTATTGATCGTGTGAGATTATGCGGTTACAGGGAGGCTCTGGCGAGATGTCGATCTCGCTAGGGCTTTGGTGGTTCGAGTATTGCTTGTCCAGGATCGACGCCCTCCCAGCCTTTATAAGAGGCTGGGTCTCGGGAGTCGTAACCGACCCTGTTTACATGTAAGGAAAGTATAAACCGACTATGCCTATGTCTAATCTTGGAGGGTACTCCATCTTGTTGGGCCTTTCGTCATGGGCTTCATGTAGGCTCTTGATAGTTGGGCCTTAGTCGACACGTGCACCAGGTACCCCTATGGTAGGATACCCGAGATGTATATCCTTGTCAACACCACTAGTGAACTGTGGATCCCGGTCCTATTTTCACATATTGCTTACAACTGTTTCCATAGCTTTTCATAATCATTTGCTCGCTGGTCATTTTTGCTCTTATAATATTTTCCACACTATACGTTTAATCCTTTGTTTTCGGCAAGTCAAGGAGATTGACAACCTTCCTGTTTTGTTGGGGGCAAAATAGTTTGTTTGTGTTGTGTGCAGGTCCATGTTAATCTACAAGCACCAGAGTAGATTAACACCGCGTTGAAGTCTCTCAAGTCCTAGTGGTTCGATAACCTTGGTTTTGTAATCGAAGGAAAATTGTCTACTACGCTGCAGCATACCTTCCTCTTGGGGTTCCCAACCGACGTGTGATCCACGCTATCAGGAAGCCAAGACTAGACTAGGGCAAAAGAGGCAGGAGCGAGACGTGATCTCCTCAGGGCCAGGATCTGCTCGTCTTCTACCTCCAGCCAAGCACCTTCCGGGTACCTCACCCGAGAACCCCATTCTCGCACCCCAGGAACAGGGGGTTCCCGTGGACTCCTACATCGTGGCCTGTGATCTATACTCAAAACCGAAAGCGAACACCAGGGTTCACGGAAACCTGAAGGCGCAGCTTTCCGGGATAACCCCAGGTACGGAAACCTTACAAGACGAAGACGAGGGAACACAACACGTGTGTGGAGGGGTATCAACGTTGATAAAGCTGCAAGACCTTGTCCTTACCTAAAGGAGGACAGAGAGGACAGTCATCTGGCCTGTGTGGTATCCCCTTGATGTATAAAAGGAGGACCAAGGCCCCCCAAGAGAGCGAGGCTTTTGCGGCTAAAGAGAAGGCTAGGTTAGAGCTCAGATCCGATCTGAACCTTGTCTTCTAGATTTAGATCCTCGATTGCCCGGGAACACTTCCTTGTAGCCCGGATAAGCATACCACCACCATATATTCAGACATGCAGGAGTAGGGTGTTACACTTCCGAGCGGCCTGAACCTAGGTAAACTGCTGTGTGTTCTACTTTCTGCATCTTTCGCTTGCTCGCCAAGATCCTCCTAGCGCCCTCACCAAATCTCTAAAAGGGGGTCTCTCGACCTCCGGTGTTCGTGATCTTGGACACGACACCCATTGTAGCCACACACCATGGTTAGCTCATCAATCCAGACATGCAGGATTAGAGCTTTTGGCCTCCGGGCAGCCTGAACCTGGGTAACTCCTTGTGTCCCTGTTCTGCGCGTGTGAATTCCTTCGGAGAGATCGAGTCCTTCGTCACCTGGCAAGCACCGATTGCTAGCCTCCTCCGCGCCACGTGCTGAACCTAAAAGGGGTATCCTTTACTCCCGGTGTCCATCTTCCGAGACACAACATCTGGCGCTCCAGGTAGGGGGCGCAAGCGCTAGAATCGTCTGCTTCATCAACCTCAAGTTTGTCATCAACAGCTAGATCCACTTTGAGCTCTTCGTCCTTGCCAAGATCTGCTTCGAGTTCTTCTTCCTCGTCAAGAACTGTGTCACACCCTTAATCTCTAAGGAGATTTGCAGCAACTTCGTCGTCTAGTGGGAGCCATGTCGGGAACTCAGAAGGTCCTTGGTGAGCCAACGTGCCAGACAACATAGAAAAGCTGGGGGATGGGTGAAGCTCTCTTTCCCCCGGATCTTGACAAGAGCGATCCCCGTGCGAGGGCATGGATTGCTAGCCTGGAAAGCTTGTTGGACTACGCTCACCAATGCCATGCTCAAGCAAATTCTACCTCGACATTCGGCATGAACACCACCGGCCCTCCGCCCGCAGCGCCAGTGGAGCTCCCACCTGAAGATCCCAATGGCAAGAAACCCCTGGAACCTCTCCCGAAGGTCACTAGCCAGAGTGCGAACCCCCTGCGTCGTTCCTGGGAGGAGATGGAAGGTCAGACAAGCAAGCACCTCATGACATGCTACACGCCATACCCAGCTATCACCCGCGACCTCTACCTGCTAGAGCAAGAGCCCGGAGAAACGCTACGCCACTACATCTGGAGGTTTCGATGCGTCGCAGACCGCATCCCACTCGAGAAGTTGTGCGAGATATCTGTGATCAGCGCGTTAACCAACCGCGAAATCAGCAAAAAACAGAAGAACACGGATCCAACACAGAATCAACAAAATGAACAAAAAACAGAGAGAAAAACATGGCAACGAAACGTAACCGGTCTCAAGGGAACTGGCCTTAAACGGAAAGACGGCAAACCAGTAAGCATCCGATCTGCAAACAAACAAAACAACCAACAGATTAAATGGAAAAAATAAACCGCAAAAGCAACGAACAACTAAAAGGACACGGATCCAGCACACAGGCAACAACATGAACTAAGAACGACGAACAGAAAGAAAAAACACGGAAAGAAAACACAACCTAATGTCAATGGGACCAAACCAGAACCACAGCAGGCGGAATCCATGAAGCATGACAGAACTCGAGGAACGAACGGCGAGGCGAGGAGGAAGAAACCAGGACGAATCTAAATCTGCACGAAATGAACAAGCGAGAGTTGTGAGGGAAAAGAAATGCGAGCAACCGATTTTGGGCAAAAGAAAATGGGGACGAGAGGAAGTAAACGGAGGATAGTATATATAGAGACGCGTTCCCACACAGTGCAACGTACCGGTCGACCAATGGCGAAACGCCAGCTAAGCAAAGGAAGATGGGGCCTGGCGAACAGTGCTACGCACAGTAACGGCGAAGGAATTGGGCCTGCCCAAACAGTGCAACGCATAGTGCAACGCGCAAGTGGGACGTACCCGTCGACCAATGGCGAGACACCAGCAGGGAAGAGGAAGAAGGGCCGAAATCTATGCTCCCGGTGCAATGTGAAATGTCGACCGTGCCCCCGAGATACTGTAGAAAATACGCAACACAAACATATGAAGGGCAAACAGCGTGACGGGACAACGACATGTGGACAGAGGAAGAGACGGGGCCCATCGGTAGGGAGAGAGTGGAGCGAGGAAGCGGGTACGACAATATATATCCTAGAGGGGCACGTAATAAAGCAACATAAATCTAGAACGGTAAAAGAACAAAATCAGCCAATGGGAGAGAGTCGCTAGGAATCTCTCCGTCTGCCACACCAATAAAACACGTAGCGTGAGCCCGACGGGTGGGCCCTCGGGCGGAAAATAATGACGTGAGGAGGGCATCAGCGAGAGTGGGTGCACGAAGCTTGGTACGCGCAGGATTATATCAAATCGATGTTCATCCCGGCTCCTTGGAGCCAGCATGATCGGACGGTGCGGAAGAGCACATAGGTGCATATCGGACGGCTAGAAAGCTCTAATCGCTGAGGAGACACTGTAGTCTCTCACCGTTTATACTTTTAGATGTGAGAGGTGACCGATTGAATAACACCAATCGAATTATCAATCTATCGCACCTTTGCGTGTTCAATTTATCCCTTTACCCTTGTACCTATGCTTCTCGTTCCTTCGTAAGTCAGCCATGGCGGAAGGATGCGGATCTGCGAGGCTCTAGGGGCGGTCAGGCCGACCTAGAGCAGCCAATCGTCGCCGTGAGCCCTGACGGGGTCCCTCCCGGGCAAGCGGGGCATCTGGTCATCAAAAGCGCCGACTGGATTGTCTTGCGTATCGCGCTTCCAGTCGGACTCCCGTGGTGCGAGTTGCGAGCATCTCCCCCAGTGCCGCGGGTATAGGAGGACGTGTTCGTTCTCGCGTTCGAGCAGAACACACTTCTTGGCGACTCCGCTGGGGACAAAGCATCGAACGGTCTCCAGCCCGTTCTTGCTACGAGGAGAAATCAAGAGGCGGTGATCTACAACGGTAACATGTATCATCAACCTACTTATGTAGATGCAAATAACCCTTGTAGGTGTGGTCAGGCGTACTATATCGGCTAGTTCTAGTTATCTTCCATATAGCTACGAGCATAAGCCAGTAGATGAACACTTTATGGATGAAGCATAAATTATTTTATCCACATATTGCGGGAAGATTCGAGTTCTCATGCATCGGCCTCCCATATCATAGGTCATGAACAACATGGGTTACTCGACTGATCCATATGGGACACCTCACGGGAAGAGGATGTCTCACGGTTCTATCCATCGGTTGCCGACTCGCAGTATGCGGGGTTCCCCAAACATGCCGATGGATGGGGGAATCGGCGATGCTGCTGCCAGCAATTTGGCCGGTTACTCCCAGCCGACCTATACTGCGCCTCATGTATTTACTCACTCGGCACCTTATGTTTCTAACGATATTCGCGATTCGGCTCACCTTCATGGATCTGGCCGAACTAGTGATTATTCTGCAGAACACACATGTCGATTATAACAATGTGGCATACGATACTTCACCTACACAATTGCAAAATTTCGGCAACCCATGGCCGAAAGAAACCAAGAGTGTGGGGGCAACACCGACCAGAAGATGAGGGCCTGAAGCGGATGATTAGAGCCAACTGCAACATGATTGATGAAATCCACCAGGAGCTGCGCGAAAGCAGGCAACCTCATAACTCCACTGCAGTGATGGCTATACTGAAGCAAGAAGAGGAAGCCAAAAGAGTCGGGGAGAATATCAGCCTGTACAGGCTATACCGGTGACTTCATTATGCCTACCTAGGAGCAATTATCAGACGAACAGGGTCAAGGCTATGAAGTTATCAAGAGAAAGCGCGGAGAGGAGTTTGAAGAGCTCAAGAATAAGCGTGAGGAGGAAGCCTTGCAGGCATTTTACGCGGATCTTAAAAAGGACATTCCAGCATCTATTCCTCCACGCAGCAATCATGTCGAGCCATCTGCGTTGCCGACACAAGAAGACAAAGCTCTGCAAGCCAATCAGGACAAGGTTGACTCGGCCATTACAATCGAGCCGGCTAATGAAGTCGGGTCATGCAATACAAGAAGCGTGTCCAATCAGCAGAGGGAGATCGACCTGACTATCACAACCGACTCCACAGAAGCCGGACTCAGCAGTTCGGGTAATGGCGAGTCAGACATGTGCGCGGGTCTATCGAGCCGGCACAGGAAAGCTTCGTCGAGAAAGAGCGTGGCAAACGATGTCAGTCAGCCGTGCTCGACATTTCTCGCTGCGAGGCAGTTTACTTACTACCTTGCGAGTTCCGTGCCGTAGATGATGAGCATCAAGAAGAACCGGACACGACCGAACAGGGTTTGGTTAACGATGAACATAACGAGCCAGATGGAGAAGCCGGACAATGTTCGGTTGACGAGGAGCGTCCAATTGACGCGGCACGAGATCCAGAAGAGGTTTTTCTTGTTGTACCGACATCGCATTCTCCCAGCATCTTCGGAGGGGTACGCCTAGTCGGCAATTTACTTGTCTTTCGATTCGGTCAAAATTATATTGCATGCCGATACATCTACGAGCACGATTCTAATTAATGTCGAAAGACCAATCGAGATGTGTAATTTGTTTGCTAGAAATAATCTTGTCACTAATAATGTTGGTCAACATGTCGCATCATCCACAGAGGCCGATAGTGGCAATTTGTCGCAACCAAAGTTGTTCCCGTCATGCCGGCGAAGCTTTATATTCATATGGGCAGCTTTTCTTGTTTCATGCCTGGCTAACATTTGGATTCAAATGAGGCTATATTCTTTGATTATATTGGTTGCAGAAACACAAAGCCAGGTTCAAAGTCCTTCAAGATAGCCGATTCAGAAAAATCGGAAAAAGAGAGCGAAAGACGATGCATAGCCGACTTGGATGGCATCTAGCCGGCACCACTCTGTTTCTTAATTCCAAAGCTGGTATCCCAATATCGGCTAAGGGGTGAGCAGTGTACCATCTGTCCGAGCATAGGGGATCACATTATCGGTGAATCGCCGGCTAATCCAATTATCATAGAAGATCACCATGTCGAGTCGTCAAGACAAGAGCGAATTCCCAATTCATTCGAGCGGAATATCAAAGACTGTGACGTGTTTCATGAAGCACAATCGGCTGGACGATTGGAATTGGTTGAAGCACAAGCTGACAAGCTTCCTCAAGCCGGCTCATCCCAAGACGGACGGGTACACGCTGAAGATGATGGGATCGATTTGTCAAGCAAGGAGGTTATTCAAGCCAATCATCTTGAGGACGGACGGTCCATCAAAGCCACAACGAAGACGCCTAACACTAGGGGCAACACGAAAATCCAAAGACCGATGCCTGCATTGTTAGAAGGAACAAAGGCATCGATAAGCACAAAAGGAAGAAATCTAAAGTTACTTTTTCTCAATTATTGGAAAAGTATCAAAAGGTGAGCAAAGCAAAAATTGCTTATCTGCCAGCTAAAGCAAAGACATCAAAGTCAGCCCCAAGGCGTAAATCAGAGGACCAGGATTGGCAAAAGAAGAAGCCCAACATGCCGATTCCGCGAACTTCTTTTGGGCCGCCAATGCCAAAGTCGTCCATGCTTTCCCATACCGGCTTCTATTCATATCAATCACGGGACATGTATGATTCACGGACACACCATCCATCTTATGCTAAATCACCTCGCCAAGTTTATGAAGCTCCAAGAGAATCAAGCCGACAACCATATGTGAAAGATCGACTTAATCAGTTGTCGGCTAGGAGCTCATGGAGAAAGAAGGAGGTGATCAAGCAAGTATACATAGTGAAAAGAGATGGCCGCAAAGATGTTGTTCCGGACCTGACTCCAAGTAACCAAAAGCCAGCTGAGATGATGGTGGCTACAAAGGGCAAGGAAGTGAAGCGAGTAATTTTCAAGGACCTAGTCGTCGAGTATGGACAGGCCAAGCCGGAAGTGCCCAAAGCCAGAAAAGAACTGCCAATGCATAAAGCAAAATCACAGCCGTGATGCCCACTCGGCTCATCACATTGGCAAGAATGGCAGCTGAGGCGGCTTAGAGCCAACGAGTTGGAGAAGATGAACATGGCATGGGTTCATAAAGGAAGCCCTCAAGTCAAGAAGGATGCGCCAACTTCTGTTGCACAACTGGCAGGAGTAAAGGGGGACAAGCAAGGAGCCGGCAGGAGAAGTCAGCGATCTTCATCTCGCTATAGGAGACCTCAGACAGCGTGTCATCCATGTTCTTCAACCCACCATGAAAGCCGACACCTTGTGATTTATCCCCAGCCGAATAATCTGATTTATTTCGGCTATTCACACTTTGGTGGACGGTTTCTCCAAGTCCTTTCAGATGAGGACGCATGACTGATATTTTTATATTGCCCTGAGAATGCATTGTGTTGGTGAAGCCAGCATCTGGCTAGTGGTGCTCTTCATGGTTTATCTCATTGCTGAAAGCCGATGCTCAGTTTTGCCAATACTCGTCAGGACGAGTTGACTGAGAGGAGTCGGCCACTGACAAAGGATCTAGTGTGAGCCGATGGCCGGCTAGAAAAATATGTTTTTCTTATCTGCAGGATTCTAGTCAGAAGATCAGGCGGGCTGCACCATGGGATGCATACATGAGAGATTCTACCCAGGTGGCGACCAGCCTGAACATACGACCGATAAAAGATTATTGTTCTCAGCATACACAGTCGATGGAGTGTTAACATCGTGCTTGCATCAAGACCCTAGGCAAGATATTTTCTGGCACGCAAGCTCTGCCAGAAAACATGGGGCATATGTTCGCACCCATTTTTGGCACCTGGATGGCTTGGCCCTAGATTTCCTTGGCTTAGGCGAGATGCACTCGAGAAGATACCAGGACATGGAAAAGGAGGAAGGAGACAAGCTATGTCCCAATTGGCAAGCCGCCGGGCTGCAGGCCACCATGTCCCACCAACCATAAGTCGCCACCGTCTTATTGGGCCAGCGTCATCTAGGAGCTGGCAATGTCCCAGGACCCGGCACTTCGTGTTCCAGCACTGTCACAAGACCCGACTTTTAATCCAAGACCCGGATTTTTACCAGGAGCCGGCCATCATCTAGAAGCCGGCATATCCAAGGAGCCGGCCATCGGCCAGAAGCAAGCATTATCCCAGGAGTCGGCATTTCATGTCCCAGAAGCTGGCATGCGTGTTGCCATGACCCAGTTGATAGCTCAAGCCGGCACCGTGTGTCCCTGGAAGAGGAGGAGTCTTCATGTCCTAGCCAGCATGCCGCCATACCGCTATATCCCAGTTGGCAGATGTAAGCCGACATGTTGTCATATCTTAACCCGGCGTGCTACTATGTCCAGTTGACAAGATAAGCCGGCACATATCCAAGTGCTCAAGCATATGGGTTTCAATCAGAAAATGGCTGGATTGGGTTAGAAGTTTGTTGTCATCTGGTTCCTCTGCAATTTTGTTAAATGGGGTACCTGGAAAGCAGTTTCTCTGTAAGAGAGGGGTGAGGCAGGGTGATCCTTTGTCGCATTTACTCTATGTCTTAGGGTCTGAGCTTCTACAGGTGGTGGTGAATGACTTGGTCAGCCAAGGTCTCATCAGCTTGCCCATAGTTACTGATGACAATGATTTTCCAATTCTACAATATGCTGATGACACACTCTTAATTCTACCTGTTGATGGTGAACAACTGGGATGGCTTAAAGTGGCATTGGAGAAATTCTCCGTCTCAACTGGTCTAAGGATCAATTATAATAAATCTTCTATGATTCCTATAAATGTAAGCTCTGATGTGATAGCGCAATTAGCTGCCGATTTTGGTTGCCAAGTGGGAAGTTTGCCTTTCACTTACTTAGGTCTCCCACTGGGAACAACTAGGCCTACTATAAGTGATTTGATGCCTTTAGTCTGCAACCCGGAAAAAGGTTGGCATCTAGCTCATGTTGAATCAAGGATCCAGACTTCAGTTGATAAAATCTGCTTTGTCATCCATGCCACTACATTTTCTGTGTTCTCTGAATCTACCCCCTGGCTTAACTAAACAGTTGGACAGAATTTTACGACAATGTCTCTGGAGAGATAACCCCGACACACCAAAGCAATCTCTGGCTGCATGGGAGCTTCCTGTAGGCCGAAAAAGAGTGGTGGCCTAGGGGTCGTTGATTTTCAGAAATAGAATGATGCTCTTCTAATCAAATTTCTGGATAAATTTTATAATAAAGTGGATACGCCATGGGTGCAGCTGGTTTGGAAGGCTTATTATAATGATAAGGTCCCCCATGTTGATAATCTGAGAGGATCATATTGGTGGAGGGATATCATGAAGTTGGTTGACAATTTCTGAAGTGTCGCTTTTGTAAGGCATGGTACTGGTGATACTTTCCTGTTTTGGACTGATAGTTGGAAGTTGGATGGTTCAATTACAACCATGAAGTCTAGATTTCCGAGATTGTGTTCTTATGCTCTGAATGAGGACGTTTCTGCAATCACTGTTTTTGCTGCGGTTGATGACCCTCTCTGTTCCACCTGCCTTTGTCTCAGCAAGCTTTCGTTGAATTGGAAAATTTAAAAACTCTGCTGTTACAGCATCCTTTGAGTCAGGAATCAGATGTGTGGTCGTTTTGTTGGGGAGATAAGTACACAACGAAACAGTTCTATATTCAAGTGTTTACACACTTGGCAGTTCCAATGTCCTATACTTGGATCTGGGAATCGAGATGCACAATGAACTACAAGGTCTTTGCTTGGCTTCTCTTGCGAGATAGACTAAATACAAAGGATATGTTGAAACGTAGGCATTGGAATGCGGCAGAGAATGATTACTGTGTGCTATGCCCTTTAAGAGCATATGAAGATAGACAACATCTGTCTTTCACATGTAACTTCAGTCAACGTGTGTGGAATTATTTGCAAATTCAGACAGTGCTTTTGTGTGCTAAAAGAAGCTTTGTCCATGTATTCTCAATGGAGGTGATCATAGTGGCATGAAGGCATATTTGGCTACAAAGAAATGGCAAAGTTTTCAGGCAGGAAAGCCCTATGTTTGGCAGATGGAAGAGTGGTTTTGTTCATGACATGTCTTTGCTTAGACATAGAATGAAAGCGAAATTGTTCAGAGTTTTCAAGCATGGCTAGATGGTCTCCCTTAGTTTTTGTACATAATAGTTTCCTGTTTTTTCTTCTTTATGTTTTGTAATTTGTTTGTACAGTTTGGTTCGGTTGAATGAGAAAATGGAAAATGCTGTGGGGCGGTTGCCCCACAGTCGAGCTTCAAAAAAAAAATAAGCCGACACATTGCCATATACCAGATAGCCGGCATACCCTCACTCCTCACTCGGTAAGCCATCATGCCGAGTCGTGCCATAATCAGGCTTAATAGCCGGTTGAGGTTTTAAAGGTGACCAGGAGGACATCATACAAATACTTACACGATAACGCGTGAAGACGAACTCAGATGGGAAAGTGCCTAACGTGGAAGTTGTGCATATCGCCAAGACGTGCAATATTGCTTTTGGAGACGTCTTCATCCGAGTTAGTATGCGGCCTACAGAGTTACGACAAGACCTGGGCGAGTTGACCTGTCACCTGCCAATTTCAACCTAAAGATGAAGATGGACCCGGAAAGTCATCAAGACGACCTTATTTGGAGAAACGGTGCTCTGGGTTATTCGCCTCGTGGAGACGAAGAAG
The DNA here is from genome assembly GCA_947311845.1 of Poa pratensis. Lineage (NCBI taxonomy): Eukaryota > Viridiplantae > Streptophyta > Magnoliopsida > Poales > Poaceae > Poa > Poa pratensis. Next base: position 75,427,851 of record CAMZMU010000085.1, read on the forward strand.
TTTGATGTTGAGAAGTCTCCATCCGAGTTCGTATGTGACTTCTAGGACCACGACAAGGAGCAAGATACAGGAAGCTGCGGACAGTAGTTCGACTTGGAATAGGACTAGGGTTTGAGGATGGTTTTTGATGTAATTTCCTTGTAAAGAAAGTCATTTGCTTGTACGGGAAGACCAACTGCCTCATATATATGTAAGAGGTGATGGCCGATTGAATAACACCAATCGAATCTATCAATCTATCACACCTTTGCGTGTTCAATTTATCCCTTTACCCTTGTACCTATGCTTCTCGTTCCTTCGTAAGTCGGCCATGGCATAAGGCTGCGGATCTGTGAGGCTATAGGGACGGTCAGGCCGACCTAGAGCAGCCAATCCTCGGCGCGAGCCCAGACGGGGTCCCTCCCGGGCAAGCGGGGCGTCTGGTCATCAAAAGCGTCGGCTGGATTGTCTTGTGTATCGCGCTTCCAGCCGGCCTCCCGCAGTGCGAGTTGCAGAGCATCTACCCCGGCGCCGCGGGTACACGAGGACGTGTTCGTGTGACGCGTTTCGATCGCAACACTACCCATGCGGGTACGGTACCCGCGGGTACCGTACGCATGGGTAAAATTGCCATCCTTAATAGGGGGTGCAATGTTACGAGCCATTGATCTACAACAATTTAGTAAGTTCACTTAGACATGTTCATAATTATATCTAGCACTAGTTAAAATTAAACTAACGGAGTCTCCCACTATATCGAGCTGTGGCAGACCAACTCCGAGCATTAGGATTGAGCAAGTCCACGATGAATGGCAATCTAAACAGTAGCCAAGCCCGACCACTAGCTACTAGTTGACGGTGTGTTCTAGGGAGGCCAACCCCATATCTGGTTCTATTTATTTGTTGAACAGAGCCTTAAAGCATCTCCACCGGCACCCCCCGAAGGTGTTGGGGATATGCCCTAGAGGCAATAATATCGAGTTATTATTTATTCATGGTTCATTATTAATGTTTATATCTCTATTCTATAACTGCCATGACACTTGAATATGAGATCCGAAGGAGAACTCATACGCATATGTAGAGACGTAAACAATCAAGTGTTTCTAATCTAGCCTCTAAGATTAGCTTGCATGTTGTTTGATGGTCACATTTTGCTGATTATGGACTAAGTTAAGTCAACAACTGTGAGAGTATATTGTTGGCAGACCAATATACTGTACCGACCCAATTATATGATCTTTTTGTGAGATATTATTCGTCGTTGTTAATAGCAATGATTTATATTGTTATCATTTTGCACAAGTGCTTAGACCATGAGAATATCTAGTGACCACATGCTTGACAGGTATACTTACTTACTTAGATTATCATCTAACGTCATTCTGTAACTGGTGATCAAACGGTGGTTCTGAGGTATATCCTAAAGTGCACGGAACTTGGATTGTTCAAGTGTGGGATGTTGCTCCTCCTGGCGATGAAGATATATGCTCCGGACCCTCTCACTATTACGATATCATCCAATCGTACGGCCAGACACAGCGTGAAAGTTGTCACGAGGATATCAAAATACGGATAATTGTCCGTGCTTGTAGCGGGCCATATTTGGTGTCGCATGATTTGCATGCCCACAAGAGATATCCCATTAATACTTAGCATGGTTTGGAAAGAAAAAAAAAGCATGTCAATAAAAAAGAAAGAAATGAAAACGCCTATTTATCTCTTAGCATGGTTTGGAAAAGATGTTGCGGGGAAAATATAAAACAAAAGAATCCACGCTCATATTTTCTCGTTCAGCAAAACAGCTAGTACCGATAACGTTTCTTTGGCAGGGATGGGCAGTGGTGACGCGATACCTCTCTTCACTGAAAACCACACACACGGGCAAAAGAAAACAAAGAACACAGACAGAGGAAAAGGAAAGTACGGAATAGTAAAAAAGAAAAGAAATTCAGGCGTTCTCACCTCGTCCGCAGGCAGCTGCGGGTGACGCTAGAGTAAAATGCAGAGAGGAAGCGAAGTCGGAGACGAAGATTCTATTCGCCTCCTACTGCTCTCTCCCCACTTTTGCTCGCATCGCAGTGGTCTCGTTTCCTCCCCCGGTCTCCACTCCCCTCCGAGGCCGAGGCTCCCCTTTTCTCCCAAGATCCTTCCTTCTCTTCCACGCGCCGCACCGCGGCGAGGCGCCAAGGACCAACCTTGGTGAAGAACACAGCAGAATTCGCCTTCTTCTTTGATCGATTGATGAGCGCCAGGCCGCAGCGCCGGCGACCACGATGAGGGCGGATCTCAGCACCATCCAACAGACGCTCACGCCGATGCGGCGGCGGCGCTGGCGCGAGCCATGGACGAGGCCGCGCGCCGGAGGCACGTGGCCACCACGCCGCTCCACGTCGCCGCCGCGCTGCTCGCCGCGCCGGCTGGCCTGCTGCGTCAGGCCTGCGCGCGGGCCGCGGCCGGGGGAGGCGCCGCCACCGCCGCCTCCGGCGCTCACCCTCTCCACTGCCGCGCCCTTGAGCTTTGTTTCTCCGTCGCGCTCGACAGGTTGCCTGCCTTGGCGGGCGGCGCCAAGGGGGGAGGGGCGGCCGCGCCTCCCGTGTCCAACGCGCTCGTTGCGGCGCTCAAGCGCGCGCAGGCCCAGCAGCGGCGGGGATGCCCAGAGGCGGCGCAGCAGCCGCTCCTCGCCGTTAAGGTCGAGCTGGAGCAGCTCGTGCTCTCTATCCTCGATGACCCTTCCGTCAGTCGCGTCATGCGCGAGGCGTCCTTCTCCTCGGCCGCCGTCAAGAACACCATCGAACAGTCCCTCACCTCGCCCTCCCCGTCCTCTTCCACCACCGTGTCTAGCCCCGCGCCGACGCCGACCCCCTTCTCCCCACCCCCCTCCCTCTCCCTCGAGCCGGCCCCTCCAACGCCTACCTCAACCCTCGCCTGGCGGCGGCGGCCTCTGGAGACGATGCGCACAAGGTGCTTGACGTCATGCTCAAGCCGGCGCGCCGCAACCCAGTGCTCGTTGGAGACGCCGGCCCGGACGCCACGCTCAAGGAGGTAATTCGGAGAATCCCAAAGGCCAGCTCCCCTGCCCTTGCTGCCGCCAAGATCCTGCGGCTGGAGCCGGAACTCGCCAACCTCGCCGGCGACAAGGTGGCGATGGCACAGAGGATCGTCGAGCTAGGCGCCGTGGTCGAGACGCTCGTCGATGAGCACGGCGGGGTGGTTCTTGACCTCGGGGACCTCAAGTGGCTCGTGGAAGGCCCCGCCGCAGCGTCGTCGGAAGGGGGCAAGGCGGCAGTTGCTGAGATGGGGCGTCTGCTCAGGCGTTCCGGGCGCGGCGTAGTCTGGGCCGTCGCCACGGCGGCGTGCGCCACATACCTGCGCTGCAAGATCTATCACCCAGGGATGGAGGATGAATGGGATCTCCAAGCCGTGCCGATCGCCCGCAGCACGCCGCTCGCGGGACCTGCTCTGAGGTGCGTCCACCTTGATTTTCAGCTTCTGTCTGACCTAGCATGTCTGGTCTTGGGAGATTTCTTGATCCCTTGATTATTGCTACTTATTCTGCGACTTTAGCTAGTTTTTTTATTTTTATTTTTGGGAGATGGAGAACTTTGATATGATAAACAACCTGGTTCTTTAGTGTGATTGACTCTATCCTGTAAGAGCGTTTGTCGCTCTTTCTATAGCACTAGTAGCCTTGTAGTCCTTCAAATTTTGCAATCTCGCTCATCGTAGTTTAATTCCGGAGATGTAACGAATTACTGAATTTTGTTAGGCCTGGAGGCACTGGAATTCTCAGCAACTCGGTGGGGATGTTTTCGCCGATGCTCCGGCCTACGCCAGTGATACCGACGCCTCTCCAGTGGCCGCCAGGTGGTCACCGTACTCCGATGTGCATGCTTTGCAAGGATGGTTATGAGCATGAGCTCGCCAAACTTACAGGAGAGCGCAAGGACAAGCCAGTAACCGGCCCTGAGGCTACCAATCCTGGTTTGCCACACTGGCTGCAGCGCAGCAGTGATCAAAATCAGGTTTATGTTTCTCCATGCTTAATCTCAGCAAAGCCACTCTTTTTTTTTGCGGGTAACAAAGCCACTCTTGTTCTACTGAAATCCTGATCGATATAATCCTTTGTGTTCTCTACAGTCCAAGGCACACGAGTTGAAATGGAAGAGGAACACAGATGAACTTGAGAAGAAATGGCGTGACACCTGTGCCCGCACCCATTCGACCCGTGCTGGAGCACCATCACTCTCCGTGCCATTGGTCTCGTTGGGTCCACGCCCACGTGTCGAGCCCAAATTGGCAACTGCAAGGGGTCCTGCTATTCCGACTCTTAAGATGAACACCAATTGGGAGAAGCCAGCAGCCACCCCGACACTTGAGCTCCGCAAAGCCCGCCAAGAAGCCCGGTGAAAACTGACCTTATGCTTGGTCGCTTGGACCCTGTCGTCAATCCTACTGTGGAGAAAGAACAGAAGGAAAATTTTGAGGGCCTAACTGCCATGCAGAAAGCTAAGATAGCTGGAATTTCGGATATTGATTCCTTCAAGAGGCTCCTCAAGGGGCTGACAGAGAAGGTTAGCTGGCAGTCTGATGCAGCTGCAGCCATCGCTGCTGTTGTGATACAATGCAGATCTGGAAGTGATAAGCGCCGTACCCTTCGAACAAGAGGTGACATGTGGCTCATGTTTGTTGGCCCTGATCAGGCAGGTAAGCGGAAGATGGTGAACGCACTGTCTGGGCTGATGGTGAACGCAAGACCAGTCATTGTGAACTTTGGTGGTGACTCCCAGTTGGACAGGATTAGGAATGATGGACTGAACATGGGTTTATGGGGGAAAACTGCGCTTGATCGGGTCACTGAGGCAGTTCGGCAGAACCCATTCTCAGTAATTGTTCTCGAAGGCATTGATCAATTGGACACAGTTGTTCGTGGAAAAATCAAGCGGGCAATGGAGACAGGCCGCCTTCCGGACTCTCGTGGCCGTGAGGTGAGCCTTGGCAATGTCATCTTTGTTCTTACTACCAACTGGGTACCCGAGGAACTTAAAGGGCCAAACGTTGAGACTTTGCTCCAAGTTGAAGGAAGGATGTTGGAGATAGCAAGCTCTAGTTGGCAGCTAGAGCTCTCGATTGCGGACAAGCAGGTCAAGCACCGAGCAGATTGGCTATGTGATGATATTCGCCCGGCAAAGGTAGCGAAAGAATTGTCTAGTGGTCATGGTCTGTCTCTTGACCTCAATTTGGCAGTTGGTGCCTTGGATGACACTGAGGGTTCTCATAATTCCAGCGATTTGTCAGTGGAGCAAGAGCAAGAGAAAGGGCAGCTTGCAGTCCTGTGTTCAACGCCAGCTCCTGACTGCGATATATTGGAACTCGTCGACGATGCGATTGTGTTTCGACCAGTCGACTTTGGTCCATTTAGGAAGAGTATTACAGATTGCATATCAGCAAAATTTGAGGTGGTCATGGGGAGCAGCAACTCGTTCAGAATCGATGAAGATGCCATTGACCGCATGGTTAGCAGCGCCTGGGTAACCGAGGAGAAGATCGAGGACTGGGCTGGTAAAGTACTTGTGCCAAGCATTGAGCGATTGTGGCACAATGTGAAGCATGATAATGCACGTACTGTAATCCGTCTCGCATCAGTTGCGGACAAGGCATCGCCAAGGTGGGGTGGGGGAAAGGAAGGGTTACCGGCGGCAATAACGATCGCCATCGATGGCATATAGAGGGCATTGGAGAAAGTAAATTCTTTGTACGGTAGATATGTAAATATTTGGGGCAACTCTCTTGTTATAAGCTTGAGGGAGGAAAACTGCCTGAAGTACATATGAGGAGTGGGAGGGTGAATATCCTTTGACTACCAAATAGGCAGGAGGTTATATATCTTATAACACCAAAGGTGGTTTATAGTTTTGATAATATTTATAGTTATGTTCCTTGGAACATAAAATGAGTATTTCCTTTTTCCACTTCATATTTTTGCGAGGGTGGACTACTTGTTTGCTATGTTTGTGTGTGCTCTGAAACCCCGAATCCGCTCAAATCCGTGCATCTAATGCATGTGCCAGTGTGATGTCGAGAGCATGAATCAAGTTCCAAAGATGTGAATACGTAAAAAAAAATCCTTCTGCTCCACTTGCTGTCTTGGATGTCTCTGAAAGTCTGGAAGAATCTCCTATACAGGACCTCTACTTGGATCGGTGCAACATGGTCTTCAAGTCTGGAAGTATTATTTCTCATATTTTGCTCGGCTATCGTTCTTGTACATCGTTTTCATGATTCTAATCAGAAATGAATCTTGGCCACACCGTGGTCCTTATCGAACCCCGCTTTCACAAATTTCCGGACACTTTTTAAGATGATAATCCACAGGCATATATTCTCAGTTTCTCACCACTTTGCACTACAACCACATTTCGCACTAGATACCTCCTCTTTTATACTTTTATTTAACATGTTAAAAAGGTTGACCATACAAATCACTATCACTCATTGCTGTCATTTCTATTTTCAAAAATAAAAAATTGTGCTGTGTATTCTTCTTTTTTCCTCTACCCTCTCTCTTCAATTATCAAATTATTCTACTAAAGAAGTCCAACATTTTTTTGTATTCTATGTTTTGCTTTTTTATGTGTCATGTGGCCGGGTAGCTCCCTGCCAGTAAGCTTAACAGCCCCTATTTAATTAGTGTCTGTTTAGTTATTGTGGCAGGATTTGCTCCACCATCACTATGTTTGGAGGTGAGGCATCTTGTATATTCTCCTACGATGAACAAAGGAACCTTTTGGTCTAAACCAAATGGCCACTTTTTGGCCTAATAATGGGTCCACATTGATGTGGCAGATCACCAACTCAAATCAACTTGGAAACACTCAATGCTAGTTTATAAGATAATAATCGTGTGCCACTTGTGAAGCTTTTTTTTAATAGAAGCTTCAGATCAGTCACGGTGCCAAATGGTACACCACAAACTCAACATTAAGAAGCCTATTCGCCAGGGACCATGGATGAACATGATATTGCATTAGTGGTGGGTCCACATGTGAGATGTTATGTATGCCTGCCGTAAGTACACCGGTGATTACAATTGTTCTTCTTTAACCACTATATAGCTGGCCTCCTATTTCTTACTAAGTTGAGGATTCAAACTGTTGCAAAAAAGTGCCTTTCCATGTGACAAAATCACAAAAGATATTTTGTCTTGCACTCTTGCTAACATCAAAGCCGAGAGTGAACAGAGAGTTAGTGGATCTAGACAAGGACGGGCCCAGCTCAAGTCATGGGTATTCACATGCATCCCAAAATATTTGACCAAAAACTAAGTATATGTATTATATGGAATATTGTAGATGTATATGCGGGGGGAAACGTAGATAAGACTGGACTACAGAGTATTCAGCCCAAAGAGACAAACTAGCCCACCTTCTTTTATCCTAGCTCACTCCTCGAGGACCGAACCCTAGACGCGATAGCCAACAATCTACAGAAGGGTCCCGGTGTCGGCGAGGAACTTGTCCCTCCACGACTACGTTGTTCTACAGCTCCTCGTCCCTACTGCTCTATCTTCTCTAAGAGCATCTCCAACCGGATTGAGCAAATTTGACCCCATACGTCTGCGGCCACGTCCAGACTTGTCCGCGGACTGGGGACGGGCAACCCCATTTATATGGCGAAGAGAGTCCACATACAGGGGACGGACCCCAGGACTTACATTTTGCACTTGGTCATAGCACCTGACAAACTTGTTAACGGAGCTTTGGGTGCATGCCCATATATGGCGAAGAGAGTCCACGGTGCACGTGGTGTGGATTATATGCGAATGTTGATTGTAAACTCGATGGTCTTTTGTCCAAAATTTAACGTCTTTGCTTTGTCGACGGGATCCATGCTTGTGACCAACCACTATTTGCACAACAATTCATCCTCATAGACCGAGTACAAATTATGTCTCGATGGCTTTGGGTCCGGCATTAAAACAACAAGTATCACAATTAAATTACCGTCGTAAATAGATCCGATGATGATAAAGGAGACGTGGAGGCACAAACCTTCAGCATGTGAATACTTGGACGGCTCCGGAGCCGGAGTTGCCCGACCAGCGGCTGCATTCACCCTGGCAAGCCGTCGACGCAGATATCTTGTCCTCCAACGAGCAGCGGAGGGAGAGCTCATCGGCGTCCGACGTGGGGCTAGAAAATTTCGCCGCAAGAGTATCTTAGTAGAAGGGAGGGGAGAGGACAGGGAGTGGCATGGAGCGGAACAGATCGAGCGAGAGTGAGGCTAGGGTTTGGTCGGAGGTGGGGGTGGAGTGGGGTATGTGTGGGGTCGAACTGGGCCATCCTGGGCCGGATCCGACGTTGCGGGTGTCCGAGAAGCCCCATTTCTTCCCCCACATATGGGCTGGATATGAAGGGTGCCGGACGACCCGAACATTTAGGCTAGTTATGGGGAGTCCGGTTGGGTAGCGTTTTTTTCCTGACCGGGCCGTGTCCAGGCTGTACGCCGTGCGTATAGGGGGAAGTGGGGGTCCGTTTGGAGATGCTCTAACCTCCTAAATTTCTGGGAACCGTTCTTTAAGGATGAGGTATAGTAGGAATTTAAAACACTTTCAATTCTGAATGCATTGGTTTGAAATTTAGAAGACCTTTTAATTGTGGGTATATTATGCTCAAAGTAGGGATAATCTCTATATTATGCAGCTAGAACAATATAAATATTCGAACACGTTATTGTTTCTTTGTCAAGAACTATACGATGCTATAATCAATCATACATACAAAAAAAAACTAGGCCTTAGGCGGTAAAACAAACTATGTCCTTTAAAATTTTGAATACACTCTCTAAATCTTGGGCCCACTGATCTAGGCCAATTCTCAATGCACATAAACTTGTTTTGATGGTCCACTTGCAGTTAAGTGATTATGTTACATAATTACTATTGGGCGGCAGTAGGTGATACGTTTTAGTCATTAATCATGCTGGAAAAGTTGTGGCTTGGTGAGCACCTTTAGTGCCGGAAAAGATGAGTTGATCCATTCACACGTCTTTGTTTATGTCTTGCGTCATTTCGTTTTAGTTTAACCTTTCTTACTTTCTTGTCTCATATGCAGAGTGAAAGTGACATGAGCGTGGTAACAGGCACCTGGTTTTAGATGCTTGATTTCTACTTGAATTTTTTCAAAACCTAAAGGAGGCTTTTGCTATGCTTCACAAAGCGGGTTAATATGTAACCGTGTCTATAATATCGTTTTTCATTTTATCTTCAGCCTTTAACCTAACTCTGAATTGGATAGTGGAATAGATTTGGTCGTACTCTGGTTATTTAACATGAAAGGTTAATTTCTGCACAAATGAAGGGCATATCTGCCTAACTTTCTTGCTCGCCAATTCCTCTTTGCTTTTCTGTTATCTCCTAATAATACCATGTGAACAACATAAATCAAATATGCACCCAGGAGCACGTTCTTCCGAAGAAAAAAAGTTGTACAAAAGTGGTAATTAATTCATACAAATCAGAGAGTAAATGGTAGTCTTTTGTGAATTTATAGGAGAAAATATCAGTTTTTCCTTGTGTGCTTACAAAACGTGTTTACTTCTTGAGCAATTGCTTTTTAGACACTAGAATTAGTATTTCTTTATCTTAGGTTCCTATAGGATAGAACCTACACAGGGTGTACAAAGTATATATTTTTTTCCATTTTCAAACAAGAAGTATCGTTTTCGTGAAGGTACCAGAGTTTGTACATATCGAGTTTCTAATTTATGTTACAATTTTTAATTTTAGGGTTCTACTTTTGTATACTTTGTTTGTCGAACTAATTACTGGTAGGCTATACTCTTACCAGATTGCATAAATTTGACTATATATATTTCCGTGGACAGTTGTCGGCCATCCCATTTGTTACACGAATAGGTACGTCGCTCCCGTGTCGTCCCCAAGGCGACACCGGGGCGGAAAAGCTAGCGCCGCCAAGAGCACAACCCGGCGGCTCCCTTGTCACTGCCGCCGCTGGCGTGGGTCGTGATGGCGGCGGGCCCTGGTGCCGAACGTGCTAGGGATCGGAATACGATGGCGACTACCATGGCTAGCTGGGGCGGCATTAATGGAGATTGTCAAGCGCAGGAGCAGGGGTGGCGTCCTTGGTCATGCGGCGGCGGCAACCTCCACCCTGGTCATTTTCACGTGCGGGGGCTGATCAGAGCCGGCGGAGGCGGCGGTCCGTGGGTCTGGGTTCCTGCCCATATCCGTCGGTGGCACGACATGTGGTCGTACGACGGCACGGTTGGGGCCGGTGTGGAGCTGATCTGTGCGAGTCGGCGATGATCCAGTCGGCCGCGGGTTGAGGAGGCGTGGCTGCCAGTGAAAACCGAGCTCCGACTTCGATCATGGAGGGCCATGGAGGCGTCTCTGCGTCATTACCTAGTTGAAGGCATCCTCGTTTTAGCCATCGCCTTCAAGGTCGGGCTGCTCCAAGGACAACATTAGATCTGGATGTGTCGGATCGGACGATGACGGTGCTATTGGTGTCATTCTCCTCGTGAGGACACTGTTTTGGAGCAGATGCTTGCTGGAGGCGTCGGGAGGTGGAGCGAGGTGGAATCTACCGCGTTTACAATGGCGGGTCTCAGCGACGTGGCGCAGCAGGGTCTCGGTGTTGGACGTGTGTGTTAGGATAGATGCCCTAGAGGCCACACTATCCGACTTGTATTTATATATAGTTTTTTGTATGAACTTAAGTACACGTCTTTGTGTACGTGACTCAAATGTGGAACCTTGTATTTTTTAAGTTTGTGCATAATTGTCCTTAGTAGTTTGAGGTTGCGGATGGACTCACACAGTCAAGACTAATGTGTAGCGGTGAGATGACTAAGTTCTACTTGTCATAGGGCATAGAGATGCCAACCCGACTTACACTATGCCGAGCTAAAGGGTTAAGCCGGCTGGACTGGCCCAAGGATGTGAGTCGACGTGAGTAAGCCGTCATACGTTCCGACTCGCACAATGTAATCCTTAGACCTGAGGTGCTCGTACAATTCGAGTAGTGGATCAGCCGATTTTCGCACAATGTAATCCTTAGACCTGAGGTGCTCGTACAATTCGAGTAGTGGATCAGCCGATTTTGAGCTCGTCAAACGTTGTCCGTAACTGGCAGTCATAAAGGCGGTGCTTGGGTCGTCTGTGAACCAAGCTGCGTGAGGTGGTTCACCAAGATGGGATTTGCCCCCCCCCCCCCCCCCGCCCGGAGATATATTCTCTGGGCCCTCTCGTGTGGTCCGACTCAGAAATTATGGCCATGCAGCGACTCGGGACATGTGATGTTCGAGTCACAATGACTAAAGAGCTAGTCGAGTTGAGTCGCACATCACGGACGAGGAAGAGAAGGTTAAGTCGCACGGGATGATAACTGGCTCGCCAGCGCCTTAACATAATATCGTGTGGCAAAGGGACTAAGACGAAAGTCCCATTGGGAAAGGTTTTACTTATTGTTAACCGGGAGTCGACATGTCTTGCTAGAAGCCGATGTCGGCTGATCAGTTGCGAGTGAGAATCGAACTGTGTTCGGCTTAACATAAGTTTGTCGGGTCACACACTTAAGAGAACGGATCCAAGACGGATGAGTTCCGACTTGACAGCTCGCAAAGTTTAAACCTTAGCTGGCAGAGGGACACTTGTCAAAGTGGGTTGGAATCACGCGGGCTAGGGTTAGAGTTTTAGGGCAGAGGGACACCCGATATGTCCCCTCAACCACTCCCTATATAAGGATCGGTGGGCAGCGCCCAGAAACAGCCAAAGTGGAAGTGAGTGGAAGCAAAACCCATATTTGTGGTGCCGCCAACCGCCCTATCCCGAGGCACCGCCCCAGAGCATAGCAACTCGCCGGCATTGCTCCATCTCGCATGTGTGTACTCCCGCAGAGGCGCTTCACTTGTGGCGCTCGAGTTCATCGTCAACTAATTGGATCAAGGGAACTCGTCAATACCCCGAGCAAGATGCGACACCGACAATCCGCACCAGCTCGTCTAGTGGTAAGGATCGTTGCCAATTTCCTGATCCGGATCTTGGGGCTGCCTCGGTAGGAAATGTTTTGTTTGTTGCGTGCTAGCTTAACTTGTTATGCTGTGGCCCAACAGCGTGTTGATGGACGTGCGGAGGGTGGTGGCGCTGTCTAGCGTCATGGCGGTGTCGATGACAGGCATGGCAAGGTCAATGCATAGATCTCTCATGAAGATGGTTCGACGGAAGAAGGCAGCGGTGGCTTCTAGAGCGTGCTCATACGGTGCGTGTTGAGAGTCTACTTGACCAGTTTGTGCCCCCGGCTCGGCGTTGGGCGGCTTGGTACAGCCTCCGGGTGAGATGGCGTGTGTTGGTGTGAGGTACGGGCACATGACGTCGATCATGGTCATCCCCATTATCAAGTCTGTAGGTGCAGCGACAGAGGTCTGATGACCCACAAGTATAGGGGGTGTATCGTAGTACTTTCGATAAATAAGAGTGTCGAACCCAACGAGGAGCAGAAGGTGTTGACAAGCGGTTTTGATGAAGGATTCACTGTAAATGCTCTCAGACAAGTTTTTAGGAGTTTTTGATATGACAGATAAATAAAGTACAAGTAAATAAAATGCAGTAATAATAGTTGCAGCGAGTGGCCCAATCCCTTCTACAGCAAAGGACAAGCCGGTTGTTGTACTTATAATGACCAAACGTTCTTGAGGACACACGGGAATATTGTCAAGTGCTTTCGCTTCATATAGTTGATTAATCTTCATTGTTTTGATAAGTGTTGTGTGGGTGAACCTATGCTAATGCACCGCCCTTCCTAGGTCTAATACATACTTGTGATTATACTCCTTGCAAGCATCCGCAAATACAAGAAAGTAATTAAGATAAACTAACCACAGCCTTAAACTTTGAGATCCTGCTATCCCTCATGCATCGATATACCAACGGGTGTTCAGGTTTCTGTCACTCCGGCAACCCCACAATTGGCAAACGAATACACAATGCATTCCCCTAGGCCCATAAAGGTGAAGTATCATGTAGTCGACGTTCACATGACACCACTAGAAGAATAACACCACAACTTAAGCATCAAACCATTAAATATTACTCAACATAGTTCACTATTAACATCAAGACTTCTCCCATGTCCTCAAGAACTAAACGAACTACTCACAAGACATCATACGGAACATGATCAGAGGTGATATGATGATGAATAACAATCTGAACATAAACCTTAGTCCAATGGTTTCACCCAATGGCATCAATAACAAGAGTAATCAACACCGGAGAGTTTCCCCTATGAAATAGACAAGATTCAGCCCTAGATGTTACAACGGAGACGGGGTGCAGCGGCGGTGATGATGGTGTTGGCGGTGGAGATGATGATGATGATGATGATCCCGATGAAGTCCAGCTCGATGACGGTGATGATGGCGACGATTTCCCCCTCCGGGAGGGAATTTCCCCCGGCAGATTTCTTCCTGCAGGGGAGCTTTTCGCTCTCTGGTGTTTTTCGCCTCGTGGAGGCGGCGGAATATTTCGATGGCCGTCGTCCGTGTGTTAGGGTTCCGAGGGGGTCAAGTACGCGAAGGGGGGACGGCTGAGGTGGGCCAGGGCCTCCAAACCACCTGTCGGCGCGGCTGGTGGGCCCGCCGCGCCAGCAGGTGAGGAGGGCCCACCTTGGCCCTTCTCAGCCTCCCCTTTTGGCCTCCTCCATCTTCTGGTAAAATAGGAACTTCCATATGTCTCCTTCGATTTATTGATCTTCAGAAATAGTGCATCTCGACGGTGCTTTTTCCAGCAGAATCCTGACTCCGGTGTCCAATTCTCCATTATTCATCAAACATGCAAAATAGGTAAAATAACATAAGTAACACTTCCAAATATGAAATATATCGATGAATAGCAGTAAATTATGATATAAAATAGTGATGCAAAATGGACGTATCAAGGTCGTCAGAAAGGTTGCATTGGGTCGATCGATTTTCTTTCTCGGGCTCGGTTGAGCTATATAATAAAAAAACATGTGTGCATCGTTTTGATGCGGAAGCCGAGGGTTTCAACCTCCATTTCAAAATAAAAATTGTCCGTCCGGGCAATCCCACCTCCTCCCCCACAGCTCCCCCCCTCCTCCCCAACTTTTCAGACCACCAATACATGCTAAAAAAATGCACGTCGATATCAAATAAGTTCATCACCAATTTAATAATTAAACGTAAACAAAAATAAAAAGAAATTTAAAGAAGCTAAAATATAAATCAACCATTGATACATAAACGATACACGAATGAATCAAACATTCACATTCTTGCGCTTGTTGACTTTCTTATTTTGGTTCTCGGACCAAATCTTGCTTTGATCATCCATGAGGATAGTGTCTTGCAACATGATTTTTGACTCCTCCGTGAGCCTCGAGAGGCTCAAACTCCATTTATTAAGTTCAAGGGTCTCAAACTTCATCGTCTTTTCAAGCTCCATTTTCATCAACTTCTCACTCTGCTCTGAATCCAGCCTCTCCAACTCCATCCTACCATGGACCCTCGTGCAGTCATACTTCATCCTCTCTTTGCTCTTCCAAGAATAGTTTGTACCACTCATCTTTCCGCTCCTCCATTTGCTTCAAGGTCTCCCCCTTGTTGGAGAAGATGTATGTCTATGTGGTTGACATTTTCTTGTCACGCCCACATGCGCGACCTTTCCATCTTCCACCTCCTCCCCGTCATATGGTTTTTCCTATTTAGAATAGACCTTATCCGTCCGCGCCTCCATCCTCATCATCTAATGCAATGAATGGATGAGAGCTAGATCCATGCATCTTTGGTCTTCCTCTTCTTGGCGGGATTACTGAGATCTTCGAACAGGGGTTTCCCATTCAATTCAAGCCAACAATGGGCCATAGTGAATGGTTTTTTTTCCACATTATGATACGGCGGTCGACCTTATCTAGCAACCAAGAAATACTCAACATAATGCAATGAAAGGCAAGCAAACAATAAATTAACAACAAGCAAGCAAGATTTGCATGGCTATCGACGCCACGTCACTTGGATTCCAATTGTGCACTTGTGCATAAAAACCGCAAAACTTGTTCACGAACTATTGAATGGTCGCCCATCTTTGTTGGACAGAACCTCACTACGTGTGGTATAGATTGGATGCGGCTCCACATAGTTCTTTTTCTCATGATAAAATTGTTCGGATTTCTCCCAATACTTTGACCACATTTGCTTGGTTCCACAAATAGGATACATGCTTGTGGCCAACCAAGGTTTGCACAACAACACATTTTCGGGCATTGAGTATGCACTACCTCCTTCCTTCGTTACATTCTTTTTTTTTAGTTCTGATGATTGCCTAGTATCACAAATGTCATAATTTGGAGGTGTTGGCTATTGATTAGATCCATCATAAATGAGTGCTAAACATGCATCACAATTAAACTACCATCCTAAAATTGATTCTCGATAATGCATATGGGAAAATAAATAATTTGAGTTGTCGCCCAAATTTCGTCAAACAGATGGGCACATCTAGTGCCAAAGATGCCCGGCGATGGCCGCGACCGCCGGAGCTGGAGCGAGTCGCACACCATGTCTGGGGACACGTCCTCATGCCCTTCTTCTTCGTAGCTTCGTCCTTCTCCACCTTCTTGCGGGGGCGCTCCCGGGCACGTGAACCCTTTGGGCAATGGTCTCCGACTTGATCTTTGTCTTGTTCTGCTCCATGAAATCGGACGAGCCCTCCCCCTTTCCACAAGTTCCTTCTCCATGTCACGGGTGGACAGCGGGCGTCGGAGGGTAGGACGGAGGCAGGCAACAGGGGGAGGGGCAGCGGGAAATTTAGGAAAGAGGTGGGAGAGGACGATCGATCAAGAGCTATTTGGTCAGTACACCATGTCCGGACGCATCTGGGTAACCCAAATTCGCCCCATATATGGGCTATATATGAGAAGTGCTAGACAGCCCACACATTTGGGTTACGTACAGGGAGTCCGGTTGGGTTGGTGTTTTTTGTCCGAGCCGTGTCCGGACTGTCCGCTAAGTCGTATAGGAGAAAATGGAATCCGGTTGGAGATGCTTTTAGCGTGGTGGCGCGTGGGGTGTGTACCCTATTGTGTTTCTGGTGTACTATTTATGTCTGATTTGATGCGTACATAGCATAATTTTTACATTAAAAGGATTAAAATGGTTTAATGTGTGTCAAATATGCATGCCTTGTTTTTTCGACCCAAGTGAGAACCAGAATCTGGAATTTGGTTGTACTTGGTATGATCAAACTCCAACTGGTTTGGCTCCATCAGACATATTAGACATATTGTCATTTAACATGACAAGATTTCTGTGACCGGGTCGTAGCTTTTATGCCCTTGTCTTTGCCACAATTGTCCGTTTTCAGCACTGTAGTCAGATAGGGATGCTTTTTTGGGCAAACCGATAGGGATGCGTCTTGCTTTCTCATGGGCTTTCACACCAGAAGAAAAGAAAAGATGTTAATATCGTGTGCTACTTCCTCCATCCGTGAATAAGTGTAATTATATGTTTTGTCCTGAGTCAAATTGATTAAAATTTAGAAAATGTATCAGCATTTATGACACTAAATTAGTATAACTAGATTTGCCTTAAAATTAAGATTCAAAATATACCAATTTGGTGTCATATATGTTGCTACAATTTTCTATAAAGTTTGTCAATTTTTTTAAAAAAATTACTTAAAACAAGCGGTAAAACCGCAGAAGTACACTTATTCGTAAACGGAGGGAGCATTTTCTAGTTTATTATTTATCCACGTGTCATTTGTTTCTTTGGGTGGCTATTAATTTATCATCCGGTCACGACTAAGAAGGCCTTTAACAGCCTAGATATATATCTGGATATCTATATGTCTATATAGGCCACCGCTTAAAAAGATCTCCTTCGGGATACTTATAGTTTTTCAACAGCTTGTCTATATGGAGGATGTCTATATTTTCTCCCCCATATTTTATTAGTATTTTATAACAACCAATTCAACTGCTATTTTTAGATGTTTTTCATTTATTGATTTTTTCTTTCACATTGGTCTATTTTCATCCACGAATAATCAACACAAAATCAGCTGCAAGTAGTCTACTGCAATCAGTAATAAATCTATTATATAATTAAAACACAAGACATTTAACGGTTGAGATTAAAAGAAAACAAAGAACGGCCAGGATTTAATATCTTCGGATCTTCACGTTTCCTAAAAGTTTCCTGCCAAATCACGTGCAAGAGTCTTCGGTAAGATTGTAGGGAAAGCCCAAGACGTAGTAATATTCTAGAAGAACACGTGTCCATTACTAATCGTGCTGCAACAGGACACGTCTTCAGCAGCTCAAGTATTAAGCAGAAATATTAAAAGGACGCAATGATCTGTTTACTGCAGGAACACGCAGGACGATCGAGAGATATGCAAGAACATATCACGGCAGCCCGCGGTTTGATCTTCAAACGGCAGCGTCGCCTGTAAAGGAGCCGCCGTTATGTCTCCGAGAGTTCAGGACGAGGATGATACCGACTTCTCTGAGTTTACGGCAAGGTGTACGCGAGCCGGCCATGGCGATATACCGATCTGGCGATAAGCGCCAATAGGCCAAGTAGCGCTTATTATCTGTATCCGTACGTGGTGCCCGGCGGAACAAAAGAACGACAACCGGCGAGTAGCTGGAAACAACGATGAGCAAAAAACGGCGGCGGGAGTTTGGAGACGAAGGAACGTCCAGTGCGATCTGGGCAATGGCGTAGTTACTGATTGGTGAAGACCGCGCCACGATGCCGGTCTAGAGGGGCCGTCGTCGACCATCATCATCAAGCCGACGTGCCCTTCGCCGCTCCCTCGGCCATCGCCACCTCGACGATTTCCTCCTATCGCTGAGCTCGCTTTCGCTCCTGCTCCGGCCGCCGCCATGGCCGCAGCTCCTCACCACACCTCCGGCTAGCAAAAAGTAAGATCACGTTAAGCAATAGATCGTTTCATTAGGTCCGAATTCAGATGTTACATCCAATAGATTGTTACGATGCATACCAACAGATTATTTCTTTATACAGGTTCGTGGATACCAACTTCCGTCATCTGCTGCCGGCCATATTGAAGATCAGATCGATCTATGTTGCTGACGATCAGTCATCTGGATACACAACATGGCAGCGTTCTTTCGGACGCTTGGCTAATAAAAAACGGTGGGAAAACCTCTATGTACGACAACGACGCTCCACCGTCCGGCGATTATAGTCAGGGTTATATAAGTCGGAGATGATCCATACTGAAGTTACGGCGACAAATATCTATGCTGACGATTAGATCGATCTATGCTGCTGGTGGTCATGATGGTCGGTCATGTAGATACAGGACATGGCGGCAGCAGCAGGTTTCTAGCCGTCGGAGCAAAGCTCAGAGAAGCCAGGTTATGTTGATGCTCAACTTAGATGCAAATTCAAGGTTCAATCATCTCACGAAGCTGCAGTCTTGAAGAGAGAATATATTGTTTTTTAACACTGTACGTCTCCTCCTTTTGCTTCATGTGCCATATTCCGTTAGTTCATATACTGGGAAATTGCACTCTCATCTCCGATGACATTGTTAAACCCTTTTAAGAATATAGGAAATATCTGTAGAGTTTGCAATGGAAAATAAAATCGAAATCTTCCACGAAGGCTGTTCAAAATAATGTATATCACACTCAGTAAGTTTGTGCACTTAGTTGGTACACTCTCTTATCAGTTTGTGCACGGTCCTATAGTCTCAAAAACAGTACTTTCATGATAATCTTGAAACGCCTAACAATCTGTGGTTCGAAAAAAATAGAAGGCTCACTGTTGATCTGGGTTGTCCATGTAAAAAATAGAAGGCTCATCGTGTTTATTTTTCAGGTTCAGAGGAATTTTTTTATTTTTTTTGCTAGAAGGTTCAGAGGAATGTTAACTATCTTTAGTACCAAGTATTTTTCCCGACACAGAATTTTTCCCTACTCCAACGCATCATAGTCGTACATCAGCTAGGCCTAAACTCAAGATGGGCTTAAACCTTCCTATGGTTAGTTTCTTAATGCTTTTGCTGCATAACAGAAGCAAATCATAGACTATTCATTTCTTTTGCTTGCAGGAAAATGAAATGTTATACCGGAAACATGTTGAATCGTATGTTTTCTTAAGAAAGAACACGAGGGTGAGACAATGTTCATCAGGTTCACAGTCATTTTAACTCAAGAAATTATGGGTTTATGCAGAGGGAGCATGGTGTCAGTTTGTCACACCGTCGGATCGTCGATGAGGCAGAACAGCTGAATCAGAGGCATCCGGTGGGTCGAGAGGTCTATGTCATGGAGAATGCTTAATTTATTCTGCAGAAAAATAGGTGTAAGTAAGTCGGTGCCTAGAGTATACTGAAAACCACGAGTAGATTAATCAAGTCATGTAGTATTTCTACGGGTCAAGGTCTGATTGATTTTTATCAGTGTGGCGTTTCTTCAGAAAGTAAATAATTGTTATTGGAAGCACTTGATTGCTGCGGCCATGATTGTTTTGTTCGTATTGCTAATTTGCTGTGCAGACAAGAATTCTTAGTACCCGCAACAAACAGAAACGTGTGATATGCATGTCCGTGGCCCTGGCCCATGCCAGGAACAGGTGATATTGCTGTAACCAACCCCGACGAAATAGGCTGTGTCTTCTATAGCGTTTCCGGACGGAGAATCATCCTATGCCACCACAATGCAGACACGTGCTGCTGGAGTCGAAACTATTTTCTTAAGACGGCTGTAAGCAAAGCAAGAGAGGAAACGACAGCGATAGAGAGTTGGACATTATGGAGCATATGCGCTCTGAATGTCCAGTGGCCGGCGACTCTAGGGAGTAGGCGAGGCCGACAGCAGCGTCGCCAATATATATCATAGAGATGTTTCTTTCATATAGTAATTCGTATGGTCAGAGTTCTGTTTTTCTTGATATTTAGTTATAAATTGTTAAGATTTAGGCCTGAAAGCTCGATAATTGTTACTCAGATGGCTCATGTTTGTTAGTAATGTTTAATCACTATTGTTGCAGGGATCATTCAATTATAGGATCTACCCATCATCTTACAGATTTATTTGTTTGTGATTACATGCAGATTTATTTACAGGAGCGTACTAACTGCATGTAGTATTTTTCTTAATCCATATTTAGATGGTGTCCGACAAAGCTCCCATTTGGACCGCCCCAACTCAGTCGCATCAAGTTGACAAGAAAAGCTCTCCCAGAAACCACCAGCACCATCAAACACAGCTCCATTGGTTAAGAGGTGAACCCTCCTCTTCTTCTTCTTTATGAAACAGTTTGTGTACATGCCTGCAAAGTATACCAGGAGCGAGGTTTACAAATGTTTTTTATTGATTTGCCTACGTTCTATAAATTGCAAGTGGGCAGCTGGGGAAGATTAATAGATGCAGTATTTATTCTGCTCAATATTTTTTTTTCTGAAATTTAGCTACAGCATGTACATTACCTTGGAAGCCTAAACAATGAGGGTATACAGGTTTTCATTTTAAAATGTGCAGATGGATTATCACGTAGATTAAATAACAAAAAGCTGAGTATCCCAAATCATTGTTTATATTTTTTAATTGTTTAATAATATAGTACCTCCGTTTTTCAATAATAAAGTAATTTGCATATTTTGATACAAACCACAAACGAATTTAAATGAGTGAATTGACACACTAAAATGTGTATATACATACGATCGATATAGAAAAATATAGAACGTCTTAATAATTCAAAATAGGGAGAGTAGTATCCATAAGAAAACCGAGACATTAGATATCAACATTTATTATATCAAATCTAGCCGCGCAATTGCGCGGGCCATCCAGCTAGTTTTGTACAAGCAATCAGCATGAAAATATGTATAGACAATGATTAATAAAGAATGTCTCTTCTCTATCTCATTTTCTCACAACTGAAACAATCAACAGTAAAATCCAAACCAATATTCAGAGGACAGTATACCGACTAGTCCCCTTTCTCTGTGTCTTCTTCTTCCGACGAATTTCTCCTGCCGCTTCACTCTCTCTTTGCACGATGTGGCTCGGTTGTCCAAACGTGGACGATGTGGGGTAAATTTGGGCTATGTATAGATTTGTGCGACCATTTGGACAAACTGCTGGAGAGCGTCTTTCTGTACAAAATGTCTATTTTATTTACACACCCATCTCCTGGAGATGCTCTAGGTGGTTCCATTCGGACAACGGCTTAGATCTCTAGTTTCTAAAGAGCCACCTCACTTTGCTTAGATGTCTAGTTTATTTGTTTCAAAATTTCCCCAAGCACAATTTTGCATATATTGTTCACATGTTAATTCATCCAAAGCTGGCATTGTTCCTCCGAAGAAATCATGCCAATGTTGCAGAGATCTATTTTCAAGAGAAAAAAGGTAGGTAGCGTGCGGTGGTGACTCGGATTAATAATTGAGGAACCGTTTCTTAGAATGCAGACAAGTATCGTGAGAAAGTCTAAGAAGATATGGGTGCTGAAAGATGCATTGCCTTTCCAGGTTCATAGAATCAAGAAGTAAAGGACATGGTGACTTTTAAAACTGAAAAGGAGGTTTGCCCCACTCCCAACTGCACTTCCATGTGCATCCATTTATTTGCTTTTGCTCCATTTCCTATCTCTCTGTCTGAGCGTTCATGCTTTTGACACTTCCCCGTGCATATCGTCAACCAGAAAAATTATTGACTAGAACTACAAGTAGATTACATAAACGTGCGGAAGGAGATCGCGGTTCTGGTGTTTTCTACGCCGTCACGCGCTCTCTCGGGAGGCACCGCTCGGCGCCACCGTCCACCGAAGCAACCATACCCGCCGGCCGCCTCCATCCTCTTTCCTGTTGTGATTTTGCTAGCTCGGGAGGTTGCTCTCCCTCATCCGTGATAACTTGTTCAGGTTTAACTAAGAACATCTCTAGCAGATCCTGTTAAAAACGAGCTGGATAACCATCAGTATACGATTTCTGCCGAAAAATTCGTCCGGCGTAGATCCCGCAAAAAGGGCCATTTTAGGGAGCCGGAAACGGGCAGCGGAATTTTAATATCCACGAGATTGGCGTCCGGAATTTAGGTTTCCTCTATATGTGCAAGCAGTTTGGTGGGAAGGACATTTCAGCGCCACTTTCCCGCTTTCACCGCAGTTGATCTTCCCTCCCCGCAAACTATGACCGCCTCTCCGTCGGACTCTTCGATGGAGCTCCCAGTGCCTCCGCCCGTAGGTTGCGAGGTCGCACAGCCGCAATCGGTGACTCACGTCATTCCAGCGCATATGGCCATCGTGCTCCCCTTCGCGCCGCCCGCTCCGGCTGTCATGCTCCCTGTTGTGCCACCTTCGCTCAAAAGGAAGGGGCAGGGCACCCATATCATGCAGGGGAGCTGGCGCCCTAGCAGTAGGGCTCCCTCCCACGGTTGTGGTGTCGGTGAGTGTCACACCGTTGCCGTTTTGGGGCCGGCCAAAAGCGGAGGCTGCCGCGTCGAAGAAGATGAAGAAAGATGCGGCCCGAGGACCATCGCATGTTGCACCACCTCCGCCAATCGTAGAGCTCGTGCTTTTGGCTTGCGCAACGGAAAACAAAAAAAAAATCTCGCCACATGCTACGCAACAGTCAAGATCTATCTATGAATATACAAGTAAACGGCAAGTTAATGATCTAGCTGTAATTCGTTACCAACACCGTTGAAGCGGAAGAGATGTCGATGACGAAGTCGATCTGGCCTGAAGAAGATTCTCTCAGCTAACCCTAGCTAAGAGAATGTAGCCGACTCCCGATGTCCAGTCTTCTGAATCCAACAGAGCGAGGGTTAGACGTCTCACCCCTCTGAGAGTTCGTACACGTCCGTCGGATCTGGTTCAGCAGAGCTTCGCTGTCCAGCGCTTAGCCTCTACTGGTGTATACGAAGGTGGAGATCTCAACATATGAGAGAGAGAGATCTACAGGGAGAGGACACCTCAAAAATCCTGCAAATCAAGTTCTACTCGTGAGGGGGGAGGGGCACCTCCACAACTCAATGCGTGGGGAGGAGGGTGCCCCTCCCCTCCTTTATATAGGCGGAGGGGGAGGGATGGGTGCGCCTCCCAGTCCTAGGGCCGGCCGCATGGGGTAGCTTGCCCCCCCCCCCCCTCCAAGCAAAGGGGGACTTCCTGACCCAATTTGGCTCCCCCTCCCCCCCCCCCCCCCCCCCCAACTTGGCCTTCAAGGCAAGTGGAGGGGCAGCCCATGTAGCCTTGCCGCAGCCCCAGATGGGCCTAGGGGGCATGTGGCTTCCCCATGTGGCCCTAGGCCACATTGGGCAGCCCGCGACCCCTCCCGGCACTTCTCTTCCTCTCCGGAGTTTGTCCGATTAAATCCCGAATTGGTATTTACACTTTACAGAAAATTTCTGAAATTAATCCAATATCATGTAAACCTATTTAAATGATCCAGGACATTATATGTCCGCATATCAAACCTCCGAAAGAGTGTTCCCTCTATATAAAACCTCGGAATAAATCCGACAGTGATTGAAACAATTTCTATCACTACGGGACATTCAATGTCTGCTTATTTATCTCTCTGATACAATATATATATATCGATCAAGCGGAAAGAACATTCCGGTGATCCTCTCTCATTATTCCAGGACCTACCAATATATACAAATAATCAGACCTAACTTAAGTGTGCGACCCCTACAGGTTCGATAACAAGTGGACATGACTCGGAAGTACTTTCCGATCAATAATCATCATCGGGACCATGGACGTCCATACTGACTCCCACTGTTATACGAAGACACTCCATTGAACCTATTGGGTATTGTACATCATTTCCATTACTCACGATACTGAACTTTACCCGAGATTAGATATTCCGATATTTATGTGAATCAATCTTTGATTCACTATATCTTTGTCGATCTCGTTAACTGGCAAGTATCCTTTTACTCGTTCCCATATTTTGATATCCCACATGATGAATCATCATCATGCATTGTCTGCAGAACATATTGGATATCATGCATACCAAGTGTGCCCATGATATATCTCTCTTTTGACATAGGAGTAATTTCCCATCTTGGAACATCAAGATTAATACACACCTTTGGAACTACCCAGTGACTATCGTTTTGATCACATAGTTTACGGCGTGATACTTGATAGTACCAAAGTAATTCTCCGTGCATGTACAATCTTAATAACCTCATGGTGTAAGGACATGTTGTACTATAATCTTGTTGTGATATGTCACTAAGGACAAAAGGCATCGTAAAGGAATCTCTTAGCATATCAACGACTTGGGTCTATCTAGCCATATTATTTCAACCAAAAATATGTTGTTCATTGATGCTGATATAAACTATGTCCATGACTAGGAAAACACGGTCATCTAGCAATCAATAAATTATTCTAAGAGCAAGTACAATAAGATACAGTCAGCGGGCTATAAGCATTTAAATAATATATTCGTTCTTATGTGGAGGGGAGAGAATAGGAGAGGAGTGGAAGCGGGCTCTCATGGAAGAGCTAGCTGCAGCACGTGCTCCTAGGCAATTTGTGAGAGTGAAAGGTGGACCAACTATCAATAAAGTAGTCTATATTTGTAGCCAACTATTATACTTGTTAGCTATTAGGTTGACTATAGAGACATGACATTATCTTATAGCCAACAGTCGGCTATACTATTAGCCTTGCTCTAAAGGCAAGACTAAGGTATCTTTATTCTGTTCATGTTTCTACACGTGCGTACGAGTTTTCCTCTGAATCTCACATTCAGGAGTCACAACAGTTATAGCGCAGAATCATGAAACAAAATGATGAATCAGATGTTAATTATCATTGCCTTTTGGGCATACATCCAACACGTGCCGATCGTAAATGAAGGCGACAACCATAATCTGTTCAACAATACGCCGGAGAGGTCGATTTTATGGCCCCCTTTCCGATTGTGTCCCGAGTTGGAGGATTTTTCTTAGTTTTACCGTTATATAGTTTCAATTTTCATTCGGTCCTTACGTCCTATGTGGATATGCTGGAGGAGAATGCGGTCACCATTCATAGTGCGCCAGTTTTAGCATTTGAGACGTCGGCATGGAAGGGGGGATGATGATGGGGATAAAGTGGAAGAGATTGAGGAGGAGGTGTACGATGCTTCTCAACCGACACAGCGCAAGATCGAGATCATTGAGTTACACCGAACATGAGGATGTTACATTGGTGTTGGCATGAGAGTGTGTGTCACTCGATGTTGTTACCAACAATGATCAAAGAGGAAAGAAGTACTGACAACAAATCAAGGAAAACTATCGTTGTATCATGCTTGTATCATCGAGGCGCTCATTGAGATTACTCTAAGTTTGGTATGATGTGATCAACCAATGTTGCAACCATTGGACTTATTGCTTGTAGCAAGTGAGGAATGCACCCCCAAATGGCTGCACTGTTGATGACTATGTGAGTTTTTTTGTATAAGTGAATTTACCTCAAATTTTTGTGTTTTTGTTTACTATGAATGTGCTCACACATGCCTTCTTGCATTTTGGATGTACAATCGCATTCCACTTGAAAGGTACTGTAATACCCCAAGGTTTAGAGAGTCGAAAGGGTAGAAATAGAATATGTGCATTTGCATAGCATGCATCTGAAAACGCGGGTAATTTTGGCGCGTTTAAGAAAAGAGACAAAGGGATCGATGTTTCTCTCGACTCGATGAATTAGGAGCTAGATCATCCTGTTGAGTGCTATAAACTTCGACGTGATCTTTGAAACAACTAATTAGAAACTAGGATCATCTGTCGAGGCATTCCAGAAATTGGACATGACCTTTCCTATTCATCGACACTTCTGATCACAGTTTCAAACACGACAAGGTATAATTCAATTTAACAAAATACACAAGCACAATTTCATCTATATGATCATCTCAATTCACACATACATGATCATATAATAATAATCCAAATACAACATGTCCTAATTTCAATTTTATCTCATCTCATCATTTCAACACATCTCAAATACAAATTCCAGAGTTTGAATGTCCAAGTCGAATTAATTACAACAATTGGAATTGGGCATTCCACAACTTTACCAAATGAACTTAAATGAATATTACAACATAATTGAACAATTACATATCTCATCCAAAGAGAAAGGAAAATTACACAAGAATAAAAGAAATTCCTAAACTAAATATTAAACTTGATCTTCACTCCATTTTTTATCTTCTCAACTTATCTTGATCTTCTTATCTCCCAAGTCTTATTCTTGATTCCTGCATTTAAGAAGGACAGAAATAAAGGAATTAAGCAAGTATCTGTTCTTCTCAACTTCTCTAGAAATTGTGAAATTCAAAAGTTTTGTGCTATGTAAAAGAAGATGGTAGCAAGGCTGATCACCTTGTGAACAAATTCTTTTTACATACATGAAGCAATTGGAGATCATCTAAAAATGAACCATGTGAAATCCAAAGGCCTTGTGCTATATAGAAGTATTTGGTAACAAGCCTTGCAACCTTGTTATCTTATTCCTTTTGTATGCATAAAGCAATTGAGTATCACCTAAATAAATAAAAACCAAAACAAAAGAAAGGTTTCTTCTAATTAAAATGTTTGCCTTCACCACAAGGGTGAGGCAACTTTGTGTTGGAATTCGACTACTGGATACTAGGAACTTGTCCTAATACCCAAGTGGTGATTAGAGGGAATTATATCTAAGGCAGCAATGGATCATGGATCAACTTTGGATCATTTGGATCATCTAGAGGCAAATAGGCAGCAAGGAAAACAAGGCAACATTGATCCATTTGAGCAAGCAACAAAGGCAACAGGGGGCAAAGGCAAATATAATTGATCCAATTATCTTTAGTCTACAAGGCAACATTTTTGTTTCCCTCTAATCTAGTCAAATTCCTATTAAAGAAAAGCCCACAATTAAATTATTCTCTATTGGTATTAAGAACCAATAAGAACAAAGCCACATGGAATTTAAATTGTTTCTCCAATGGTATTAATTACCAAGGAAGAAAATAAGCCAATTGAGAACCCACAAATCTAAAATTGTAAAGCCCACATGATCACCACCCATAACTTGCAAAGCCACTAATATCTCACAAGCCCACAAAAGAGAATAAGCCCACAAGTCCATCTAGTGACAATTACCACTTGTCTTGCTCAAGAATAAATCCCACAAGGAGATAAGACCAAGCTTGGGATGGATAAGCTTTTCATATAGGAAAGTTATCCACAAGCAAAATATCTCACATTACTTGAACCCTAAGGAATGCCCAAGCATGAGAGCTTGACAACAAGTAGCTTACTCACTCATGCAAATGAGGAGTCATCTAGTTGGGTGTCACCACCACAACAAGTAGCCAGCAGTATATAATCATCACAACAGCCAACCACAACACATTTCCTCATATCCATTTTTCCAAATAGCAAGCTATAAGCAGCCAGCCACACCATATGTTCTCTACATTAGCACAAATACACCAGCAACGAATCTAGCAACCAAATCACCTTCCAGATCAGCTAGAACAGCTCAAGAACGTCTCAAGAACACAAAGAATCTCCAGTAAATCAATTTGCAGCTAGACAAATACACCCTAGAAAAATTGAAGCAGCGAGGAGGAGCAGGCTAGCCACAAGACGCAGGTTATCATCATATTCCAGAAGACCAAGCTGCTCGACAACAGCAGGTTGATTCCTAGGAACCAAATCGTGTGCAGCATCTATTCTTATCATTAGATGAGAGGAACAGAGAGGAGAGGGGTGTAGTATTATGTTCTTATCAGTTTCCTTAGCCAGGATCTATCCAAAAACACATCTATAAATTACTACAACACGAGAACAAGAATAAGAAAAACTTGGGTAAATCATATCTTGCTGGACAGCTACTTGGTGTTGTCCAAGAACTCTTAAATCCATTATTTATGCAAACACAACACATCAAAATAATTCTTGTCTATCTACAGCTTGAGAACAAGCAAGAAATACATCTTTAAATCATTCCAACTACCCTTCAACTAGATCTCAACTAGGAGGATAAAATAAGTATATATCTCTCAGATTGGCATAGTGTTGCTATGCTAAATCATCACAGAGAAGTAAAGCACACACTAGTATATGTTCTTATTAAAAACAGGGCCTCAGCCTTTGCATCACAGGCTCAGCCAAGAAAGCAGGCACAAAATCTGTTCTTATCAGTTAATAGCTAAATCTGTCAAGTAACATATCTTTGAATCACACCAGCAGCACTAAGTCGTGCTGAGCATATATTTCCACCTGTGCACACTCAACAGAGGCATCACAGGGGTAAATACTGCTCAACAGACAAGCACATGGGCACGAAATCATTTAGATATCATCTCTGAAATTAACTGAACGAAGCACAGGAAAACATAAAAAGCTTATCTAAACAAGCTAGCTACTGTGTAACTCCAAATGGAGGCATCACAGCAAGCAAAACATGTCTAAATTATGCTTAAATATTTCCTACATCATTACTAGACCATGCTCTAGTTCAGTTTGGACAGAATCATCACAAGAATTCAGTCTAAAAATCATTTCTCTTCATAATTGAGCAAGAAAGGTTCCCAACATTAATTCCAGAGGTCATGGAGTGATCTGTGTACACTAAATCATCACCATTCATCTCATTCTTGATGCACAGAGAACAATCAGTGCATATCCGAGAGCAATGCATCAAGGAATCATATCCAGTTCATCCAATACCTAAACAAATGAATGCATCCGTGACCAATCCATGTCTAGTTGTACCTAGAGAGAGTAGAGAGAGGAGAAGAAGTTTCTTACAAAGCGTCCATGGCCGTAGCTCCACGGCGGCGAGGCAGTGCCCGCGCTACCGTTGGAGGGGGCGTATGGAGGTCGAGGATGAGCACCACCGCACCACGGCGGCACAGAGGGCGAAGCTCTGCGCCGAGCCATGGTGGGCACGCCGGAGAAGAGGGGCACGCGAGCGGCGCCGGCACCGGAACCCTAACCCTAGGGTTGGGATGCGCATGGTGGCTAGAGGAATCGAAGCTTCAATCGCCTGGGCCAGAGGGAGAGCAGCGTCGGGGGAGTGTTTTGCCCCAAACCACGGCGGCGGAGGTGGCCGGAGTTGGCCGGAGTG
Source organism: Poa pratensis (assembly GCA_947311845.1). Classification (NCBI taxonomy): domain Eukaryota; kingdom Viridiplantae; phylum Streptophyta; class Magnoliopsida; order Poales; family Poaceae; genus Poa; species Poa pratensis. The sequence continues at coordinate 75,456,990 of CAMZMU010000085.1, forward strand.
GGGCGGCGACGGCAGAGGCGACACGGGCGTCGGAGGAGTCGTGCACGGGCACATGCGATTAGAGAGAGAGAGAGAGAAGGGTGGCTCGGTCAGTTGACCGGACCCGAGCCACTCCTTTGACCTGGTTCGACCAGGGATCTATTTGCAAAAATTTCAAAATTTATAAATTTCAAACTTCAAAACTCAATTAAAAATTCAAATAAATTCCTAAAAATACTTTAAAAATATCTACAAATATTAGCAGAAAATAAGCTATTTAAATAAAATACTAACCGGAATTTTTGAAAATTATTTCTTTGATTAAAAATCCAAAGATCCTTAAGTGAATTATTCTTTGGAATAATTTCTTAAAATTATCTTCTCAAGAAAAATAATCTGGGAAAATAAATACTAAGTTCAAAATAATATTTGAACTATACCAAGACTATCTTGTTACTCATCCTAAATCAAAAATATTCAAACTTAAATGAATGTTTACACCAAATTCAAATACACAAAAATCAACTAAAAATATGGAACATACTCTACAAAATATGAGTAATTTTTATGTAAGTTTTATTTGAAGTTTTGAAAAACATTTTGTGGATGAAAAATTCAAGGATCCTTAAGTGGAAATGACTTGAAATTCTTTTTCAAAAACTATTTTCTTAAAAGAAAATAATATGGGAAAATAAAGTCTTGAAGTTCAATTATATTGAACTATTTCAATTTAATCACTTTAAATTTATTCCTCATGAAAATTGTTGTCAAATTCTTTAAATAATTAAAAACTCTAAAGCACTTGAAAAGTCTTAAGTCCGCAACTTGGGTATTTTGGGGTGGCGATGCATATCATGATTATGCATAATAGCATGCTGCTAGATTTTTCAGTAGTCCTTATCAGGATTACTTTGCTATTTTCAGAACTCGGGGTTTTACCGCAAACCCTAGAATCCCGAAGAGTTGAACGGCCATTTCTACCACAGGCAAGTTCATTCTTGCATATCCTTATTGAACTATTTTATAAAAACTATTTTCAAAAACGTATTATTATCATTGCATTGAAAAATAAAAACTATTTTCGAATGATGTGAATTGCTATATATATATTGTTTGGATGGCAATGGAACCACGGTTTGATGTTGTGGTGGAGGTTCCATTGTACGGAAAAGTATATACCTAGGATTAATTACCAATGTCACAGTGATCCTTGTGCCGTATTGAAGCGTTTACCATGAGATCTGCTATGGACGGTAAAAGTCAGCCGTATCTTCTCTCGTTCACATATCCTCGGCAGGCTATTACCTGGTTGTGTCCGTTGCGGCGGCCAACAGCGTGGAAGCGCGTGACCTTCCCACCTGACGGGGTGATTGGAATAGAAGCTCGGGAGGGGTGGCGGGATAATGGTCTTTGTTACCGGCCGCGCCACAAATGGGCGGATATGTGTTGTGCGGAGAGGGCGGTGATTGGCTTTGGACTCACACCTGGCCCCATACCATGGAAGTATGGACGGGAAAGATCGCCCGGAAAGGCAACAAGGCTGGGTTTCTCTCATGGGTAAAGTTACGCAGCTCTGCAGAGTCAACAACAAGAAATTGTGACTGTCACATCCGTGTTCCCGGAATGAACTACAGAACGGTGCGGGAAAGGCATCCCAAGTGATGACTAAAGACCCGTGGAGACTGTGAGCATAGTTTTCTAAAATAAAACTTGACCTTTGAAGAAATGTTTTCCAAAAACTTGCATTATGCCAATGACCGTTGGTCATGGCAGTAGCTAGTGCATAAAACACCTTATCGCCTATAATTTGAACTTGCTGAGTAACGCTCGTGTTGCTCACCCTTTCCCCGTTGACCCCTGCTTAGATTTTGGAGCCATCAGAGGAGTTGCCAGTTATCCATCACGACGTCGAGGAGGACTTCAACAAGGAATCAAGTCCACCTGGTGAAGCTTGAAGGAGTCATCTGTAACTTCGCCAACAGAAGAATGACGACAACAGTGCCAGTGAAGGAGCAACGACATCATTGACGATGGCATGCACAACAACCATGTTATTAGTGGAGGGGACGACTTCTATTGGAAGAAGGAGTACAAATCTGGATCAAGATATTCCAGATGGACTAGATTAGGGCTGTGACAACAGCAGTAGTGGATCAGGAATTAGAGTTAGAGCTGATCTCCCGCTTAGTACTACGATTTGGATCTTTCTGTATTTCATTTGCAAGAGACTTGCTTCAATATAAAAGGAGGGTCTCGAGATTTTGTATTGAATAGTGTTGTAATCCTATAGTGTTACCTTGGACCGGCTATGTTTCTATTCTACTACTCTGAGGGATGTAATATTTGCGGAGAGGTCCTTCCGTGCGTGTTACATCAATGACTTGTACACTACAACATGCAGTGGTGTGCTGGGTCACCGCAGGTACAAGCAAATGTCGGCATCCAAAGGCAAACTATTTGAACAACAATATTGTCGGAAATTACTTGAACATAGTGAGAAATGGAGATTGAGCGACGAAGAAGATCCACCGAAGCAAGGTGCATTTGTTACCTTGGATGACAAAAAAAGATAGTGGTGAACCAAAGGAGGGAGAGACAAGTGAAATCTCGATGCAAAAAAAGAAGGAGAAGGATAAGAAGAGAAAGTCGAGGCCGCATCCCTGCGAGCAAGAATTGATGAGATGATGAAGACCATGGAAATGTTGGTGGCTCAAAAATTGAAGATGGACGAGAAGAAACAAGAAAAGGAGGCAAGGTGGCTCCCGGTCTAGGAAGATGAGAAGCGCAAGGCCACCATCGAGGAGCGAAGAATTCAACTCAAGGAGAACAAGGTGATGGTGTACATCATTGCTGAGAAGAACCAGGTAATGATGATGAATCTGAGTGGAATGGACGGCATTACAAGACAGTAGTGGGAGATGAGAAGAATGAAAATCATGCAACAGAGGAGAAACATGTGGTATTGGGGCTCCAGCTGGTGGTGGTGCTCTTACTGCTGGTGGTGCTCCGGCTCATGGGGATGGTGGTTTTTAGGGTAGTGATATCGTTTGATTTAAAACTAGTTTTAGATTTAAGTTATTTGCAAATGGTGGGAGAGATACTAGTGTTCTGTAACTATTTGCAACTTATTTGTTGTTTAAAACATGTTTGCAACTTTTCTGGTGTGTAAAACTTAAACCTATTTTGCAACCTGTTTTACAGTATCCAGAGGTGTCAAGCGGAACAGATCTCTTGAAGTCGTACCATATTTTTCACGGTACAGGTTTTGGAGATCTGTTCCGCCCAACACCGCCCGATACCGTAAAAGAGGTTTAAGGGGTGCCTCAAACACCTTTTAGGGTTTACCGCTTTAAGAGATCTGCTATAGATGCTCTAAGATGGTAATGGAGCACGTTTTGTCAGACAAAACACCCCCATATCGATCAGTAGGTCCATTGTTCGCCTACGAACATATTTATGGCCGTCACAGAAATATGAATCCCACATGTATGGCGGGTATCCATGGATATGCATGGAGAAAATTTTATACCCATGCCCAACCCACGAGCTCACTGGTACCAGCCCATGAGACCCCCATAATAAATTTGCTTATAATTGTTTGTTGCATTCTACCACTAAGATGTTCCCTTTTTGGATTGTGTATGGTTTCTTACCTCGTGCACATATTGATTTGTTTCTCTTCCATCTTCGGAAAAGGTTAATTTTGATGCGGAAGAACATGCTAAACTGATTTAAAAATGAATGAGTTAACTAAGAAAATATTGAGTGTACGAATGCTAAATACAATCTTGATGTACTTGAACCTGGAGATCTTATTTTATTACATCTATGTAAACATAGGTTCCTTGATGTGTGTAATTCTAAGATAATGCCTCGCTCTAATTGTCCCTTTAAAGTGTTAGAGAAAATAGATTATAATGCATATAAACTTGAGCTTCCTGCATATTTTAGGGTTAGTCTCACATTTAATATTACGAAACTGAAGACTTATTTAGAAGATGAAGAGCTTCCGTCGAGGACGACATCAATTGAAGAAGGAGATGGTGATGAGGACACCCGTGCTTCTATTAATAACTACGGACCTTACTCCTACACATGTTGGACCAATTATTAAAGCTGACGCGCGCTAAATAAATTATCAGGTACTTTCGTTTCTTGTAACTAATTCTAACGTTTATGTGAATGCAAATATGATGTTGGCTAACTTTAAATTAAATGTGTTTGTATTGCGTATGAATGAAGGGTGTAGCATGAACGACAAGGATTAACATTGGAGCTTGATCAAGCATGGGATGAAGGCGTCGTCCATCAGAGTCGACCAGACGGTTTGAAGTGCAGCTCCCCACCCCCAAACGGATATGGTCCTTTTTGGTATCCGGGGACCGCCCTAAACGGACAAAAAACGGACACATTTCGTGTCCGGTTTGGGGGCGTTGGAGATGCCCTAAGGGCAACTCCAACGCGCCGACCCAAACGGGCACAATTTGTGTCCATTTTTTGTCCGTTTGAGGATAGATACCATTAGTTAGATAGTATCCCTTGTTGTATGTGTTGCCATTGATCTCATAGCTCACAACTAGGGAATTGCCCTCCGAAAATCTAGAGAACACCGGAGAGCGTTGCATGACATTGATATCATTGTGAGATCCGGCCATGCTGAAGAAGGAGTGCCAAATCCAGAGATCCTTTGAAGCCACTGCTTCAAGTATGAGCATGCACTCGCCAACATGTCCCTTGTACTGCCCTGCGAAGAAAATGGACAGTTCTTCCACTCCCAATGCATACAATCTATACTTCCAAGCATGCCGGGAAATCCTCTTGCCTTGTTGATACACAAAAGTCGGGTCGTGTCCTTAACATTGGGCTCTCTCAAATACTCCTGACCAAATACCACAATCACAGCTTTACCAAATCTGTACATGACATTAAGCATGTGGACTCACTCATGTGCATGTATTCATCAACTAGATAACCGGCCACTCCATACGCAAGCATCCGAATAGCCGCAGTGCATTTTTTATAAGAGGAGAATCCAATCTTGCCAAGGGCATCTCGCTTGCATTTGAAGAAATCATCATTGCCCATCACTCCTATCTGAATGTGATTGAACAAATGCCTGGCCATACGAAAGCGTCGCCAGAAATTAGGGGTCTTGTATGGTGGATCTATGCGATGGAAGTAATCTTTGTAGAGTTGGACATGGCCCCCTTCTCTGTTACGATCCAACGCTGGTGCACGACCTGGGACCAAGCCACTGAACATTGGTTGCTGCCTTGCAGTGTGTTCATTGACGACAAGTGTAGCAATGAAAACATCGCTCTCATCATTGGATGATGAATCGGAGGACGAGGAATACATCAAGATGTTGTTGTAAAAGTACTCGTCTAAGCTATCTGTCATGGCAGGTGGTTAATTCGTACCTCACAAGCACCTCCGGCAATCAGCCGAACACCTTGCGGCGAGGATGGTCCTGGTCGTCGTTGAGCCTCCCGATGCGACGGTGGGAGCGAGCCGGCGGCGGGATCTGGCGTAGCAACTGGATGGCGGGATGTGGCGTCGCGGTGGGAGGCGGGATGCGGCGTGGCGGCGGAGAGAGGTGGGCGAAAGGGACGCACGCGGGTCGGTGACGGCGAAGGCGGGATGGAGTTGGGCGAGAGGAGGCCAAGGCATGTTTGTGTGGCTGGCTGGCGGGTCAGGGGAAGGACACCGCGGTCGTCCGCGCACAAACAGGCTCAAATTTGGGCCGGAAATGGGTCCAAATGGACAGAAAAAACGGATGCCGTTCCGTTTGCGTCGGCGCATTGGGTGTGGTTTTTCTCCAATCAGACAGAAATGAACCAAATGGATCGCTGCGTTGGATTCGTCGCCGCACAATCAGAGATGGGGTGATCCGTTCATAAAGGCAGAAAGGGGTTGCCCTGATAGTGATGAGGAGGGGACACTTACTAGGCTTGGCGCTCTGTTGAAGGACAGGTAACCAGCACCACGAGGCCCACGAGGGATTCTTCAACACCTTCTAGCAGGTAATTATGAGCAGGCCAAAAAGGCAACAGGGTCAGATGCCATGCCAACTGCGAAAAAGTTTGCCTGGCCAAAAGGCACGAGGAAGGCAAAGGTGAGCCAGTTTGGCTGCAGAATCTGGCGTGTGTGCAATTGCAATGCAACTTTTGGTGCCTCTTTGAGTGCATGCCGGCCCCAGTTCTTCGGTGGATGGAGAATGTGATTCCGAGTGTTTTTCAGCTGCTGGTGTCGTTTGTATAACAAATCTTTTCTTTCGCTCCCTTGTTCTAGATGCCTGGTCAACTATCGTATGTGCTCCAACACTCCAACTGGAATGGTATGTGATTGGGACTAGGAATAGTCTATTATACTCCCTCCGTTTCAAATTAATTGACTTAGTTTTGTCCAAATATGGATGTATCTATACTTGTTTGATGTCTAGATACATCCATGTGTAACAAAATGTGTGTCAATTAAATCCGAACGGAGGGAGTACAATCTAGTACTCCCTTCGTTCACAAAAGGATGTCTCAATCTTTTTTAGATTTGTATGTATATGTCATACATACAAATCTAGAAAAGATTGAGACATCCTTTTATGAACGGAGGGAGTACATTCATATAAAAATATAGTAATATATATAATTCTGGGACAATGTAGAAAAACAGAAAAACAGAAAAGGTGCAGAAGTCTGTTTTGACTCATAGCTGTAGATGAACCCAATATTCAAAAATCGTATTTTAAAATGTCAAAAAAATGGACAAAAATTTCAGATATATATTCGGACATTTTATATTCGTATACAATTTTTCACAAGAAAAGGACACTTTTTGTGGCTTGTGTAAAAAAGAAAAATTCCGATGCTCTAAAATGACCGTAGGCGAGACATTTTTTTTGTCTTTTAAAACAGCCCACAAGAAATGTCATTTTTTTATTCCAAACTTTTTCTGCGGACATAGAAAATTTGGATGTACATTTTTTTAGAATTTTTTAAATGTATTTCAAATGCATTTTCATAACGGGTTCATCTACACTTACTAGTCAAAACATCATGTCCAAAAAGGTGGCTTTTTACGACAACACAAAAGAAATCAGCTTTCCAAGGTCGAGATTCCACGAGACGAGCATGGTGGAATCAGCTTTGGAAGGAAAGGAATAATCGCGTTTTCCGCCATCACGCCTCCCCCGCGCCCTTTGTTATTTCCAGAATTAAGAGGAGGCCAAGCTTTGGGTTTTGGCCGGTAATTCTCATTTGGGCTTTGTAATTCCGGGAGATTGATCCCTTTACCTCGCACTTGTCAGCCCTAGGATGTGTCCTAGGCACGCATGTTGAACCTTTAAAACTCTCCTAATTTATGAAAACGACGAATCTAGTGCCTCGTTTCAAAAAAAAAAAGGTCAAAATTAAAACCTACTACTCACTCCGATCGGAAATGATTGACACACATTTGTCAAAATTCAGATGTACCTAGACGTATTTAGTGTATAGATACATCTGTATTTAGACATATAACGTATTTTAGTGTATAGATACATCCGTATTTATATATATAGGTACATCCATATTTAGACAAATGTGTGTCAACTATTTCCGATCGGAGGGAGTATTAACGTTGGCGTCTTTTGGCGTATTGACTCTTGGTGTACAAATATCGTACTAATAGACAAGCCACTGCTCAATATTTTCGTACTTTAGATGCCATAGACAGATACAAGAAGTAGCAACTATGGCGATGCGAATCAACTTATGAGTTTACTTATTACTACGTGATGATCAGATTTGATCCGATGACTTGCTGTATGTTTGGTAATTTGGCATGCAGTTTCACGATGAAGTTAAGATGAAGGCAGGCCTGACGAACAAACACCACCCGTAGTAGTTAAGCCTTCAGCAAGCAAGCAAAACCAACCAGTAATCGTGTGGTTGCAACCTCAAATGTGAAATCGTTCAAGTGGAGCCGAGTGTCTCGTCGGCGATCTAAGATCCGTATCTTAAGCTTCCTTTCAGGCCTATATAGATAGGATGATGATTCTTTAAGGGTGATGCTTTCCAACAACTTTTCATACCCTACTCCAATTCCGTTTTGTCGTCTCCTCCTTTTGTGACGATCGAGCTATGTACATTTGTGAATATATATAATCTCACGGGGTCTTAGTCAGCTGTCCGCCTTTTGTTAGTCCGGTTGATCCATGTCTTTTTGTGGTTACATCAGTTGTTAGGTGTCCTAAGCAAAGCACTTAAGAACTATAATTTGGTTTTAATTAATTGTTAAATGGCCGTCCCAGTTGATTGGTATGGCAAAAAAGTGCTCTTGTGTCTGCTTGCATCATGAACTTTTGACCTCACGCAAATCAAAATGTCGTAAATGTCTCGCTCTAGATTGAGTCAATTTTATACCGGAGACACGTATGGTATTCACAAATGAATGAAATATACGGAGACTGGGTATTAACATTCACATGATAAAACTAGAGAATTTCACCAACCTGCGTCACAGCAATGATGCTAAACTCACTTGCCAGCGTGCTCCAAGAATGATCAAGAGATCACTCTTCAACCCCTGGACGTACATTGGATCTAAAATGAACATGGAACAACATCATTTGCTTAGTGCAAATGCATCCCAGTGCATTCATGTAGCCTGACCAACAGCATTGAAGCAGCCATCAGAGTACGTGGTACTGGCAGCAGCACAATCTGCACACAGACTCACCAGCAGCTTTACACCGTTCACAGTTAAGAGTCAGCATGATGATGATGAGCAGCAGCACATGGGAAAATGAGTGAGCAGCTGAAAAGGTGCCACCAAGGACACCGAATCTATTGACGCGGCCTTGTTGCAGAATCTATTAATAGACTGTAGAGCAGGTGCAAACCTATTGTACAGAACATACTTACATAGGCAATGAGACAGACTGCAATAGCACATGGTTGGATTAGCTCTTCAGATTTGAAACTTTGCCAGCAATGGTGTCGCGGAGTGAACAGCTCTGCTAGAAACGGGAAACATTTTGACTCAAACAGTCAAACTAGGAATGATAAACAAGAGAGCAATCTACAACAGCATACGGTGTATGTTGTTGCTGATTGCCATGTTTTATCTTCAGATTTCAACATGTATAGCTACACAAACTTTTCCTATTACTAGTATGGAAAGCATAACAACACATAGGCATAAAGCCTATATTCCTCAAAGCATGCTTTCAGTACAACAATACTATTCCGAGTCTGATGAGTTGCCAGTATCTGATTGTCGAACACTTCGTTTCTTGGTGGCAGTTTGCTTGGAAGGATTTGCAGATCCTTCTCCGTCAAGGAAGATCACTTGAGCTTTCGCAATGCGTTCCTCCAGATCATCCGTGCTAAAGTCATCTTTACCACCAAGTTGATCAAATCCGACCTGGGAGTATCAGAGATAAGACCTAATGACATTTTTCACACTACAACTGGAGAATTGACTGTGAAGAGCAGTCTTACCACATAGTCCTCAACCTTGGCATTCTTCACTAGGGCAAGAGTCGGGAGAACAACAATCCTTAGCTTTTCGGTCAAAAAGGGAGACTTTTCGGCATGAACTTTGATAAACCGTGTTTCTACATGCTGTTTCGCAAGAATCGACATGTGCTTGTCCATAACCTGCAGCCCGGGAGAGGAGGGGTGTAAGAAAATACTTTTGGACAATGCCAGATTCAATAAAATGTCACCATCGGTGCAAAGCAAACAACCCACATGACAACAGTAACAGCATTAAAAACGAAACAAAAACCGCAGAGGAACAATAGCTTCCAAATTATAGTGCCTTCTCGGTTTTCTTCTCATTTACAATGCCGTGCATATAGTTGTGTGCTCGGGAAAAAAGAAAAAATGCCCCGAAATCATAAATGGGAAAGCACTGAATGCACAAGCTATATTATACCGCTTGAGTTTCGCACACTCATAGCTTTCCAACTCATCTCTACTTTTGGCCTACGTTGCATGCTGGTGGCTACACATGTTCGGGCTTCATGCGGGCTTTTCCAGACCCTGCAAAGCCTCATCAAAACCCTAAAAACTTAGTCTGACAGCTCTGCAAGGCCCAGTTTGACTCCCTCATTTCCACCCTGTGCTCATGGTTGGCACTGGATAGGCCAGGTTGTCTTCTCTTTCAACTGTGTTGTGTGCAATGTGTGAATGGTTAGTTCAGCCACGGCATCCTGTGTGTGCAACTGTGTTTATATCCTTTTAAGTTAACAATCTATAAAAAACTAAAACTGAAGAACAGCTGAGGATAAAGTATGTCTTCTTTTCTTGCGAATGAAAGTATGCCTTTTTAGTCGATTAAATATGTCACACGGAATTCGAATAGGAGCTCAGGAATCAGGATGGGGTGAAAACTAACTATTGATTTGAAGTTAAAATATAATGAGTTAATATTCCGATTAAAAGTAGTTTGATAAATAAATTAACGTACTATCTTCAATATAAAGATAAATGTATCTACGTATGTGAACTTTAACAAAATAGTATTATTTCCAACTAATATTCGAAGATATAACTTATTTCTATTTACTCAGCCCGAAGAGTTTATAAAACAATATGACATTAAGCCAGCCCGCCAAGTGAAACAACTTGATGAGAACAAGTGTGACCATTGCTGTCATCAGCGATGACCATAGTTTATATATCAGCACAGAACCTTTTCAAAACGCAAAATATGTGGTACTTCCATAGATTATGTTGTGTACCACGTGAGAAAATTAACATTTGATGTTACTGAAATAACTTTCAAGATGAAGCACTTCACATGGACATCATAAAACATGTGCTGTCCTAGATAGGGGTAACGTAGAAAAACAACATGGATGATTTGACCGCCAACACCATGCAATACTTTGTTGTGATCAAGACATCAAGCACAAGCAACTACCTAAACCAATGTGGGTGGGGTGGGGTGGGGGGGGGGGGGGGGGGGGGGGGGGGGGGGGGGGGGGGGGGGGGGGGGGGGGGGGAGTCCACAGCTAGTTGGCGACTGTTGTATTGCATTCTAGAAGCTGAACCGCAAAAGAACAAAGAAAAGTTGCTTTAATTGGAAATGTTCCTTATTTGTTTCCGTCATTGCCAATCAGAATATCAAGGGGCAATATACAAGAAACTGCAGAGATTAATGATCCTTGGAGATCCACGAGTTACTGCCAGATGCTGATGAAACCCCTTTCATTGCATCATTCAGTGCCATCAGTGGCTACTGGCTAGACAACAAGTGGTCACAGCTTACATGTACCAACCAAAAGGCACAGAAAAAAAAGGTATTTTTTATGCACTGAAGCAAAAAAGGAAGGCTCTAGGTACTAAAGTCTACCTATACATGCACAAACTAATATAGATGAGCTACAGAGGATGTGATTGGTGATGTTTGAAAAAGGTAACCAGCATATAAGTAGACATAAGCAGCCAAATGGCATAGCAGAGTGGTGGTGCCTAAGCTACATCAAGCTATCTTGATTTATAATGGTGCTCCAATCATAATAGTACATTAGCGCAAATGTTTCGGTTTCGGGGAGAGGGAGGGAGGTCTACTTTCTCCTAGCAATTGGCATCCAAGCGAAATAAGTAAAAATAGAACAGCACAAGTTCAAGCACTCACTTGCAAATTGCTCTAACCTAAACGCCATGGGAACAAAGAAACGCCTCAACATCTTCATATGCATAAATCCTGCACGAATGTACTAATCTCAAGTCATATGCGTACAATCACATATGAACTCTCATACAATGGTGCGGCGCCGGTGGTTGGCTACAAGGATGAGAAACAATCAGTTATAGATGCTGGTCTGGAATGGAGCAGCATCTTGGACACCATCAGAACTGCCTTTGGTGACATGGTGCAGATGCTTTCACAGTTGGAATGCTGCTGTGGGTACAACCAAGCTACACCATCAAGGCCAATGGGTTTCCTTCGACCAGCCAAAGGGCTTCGAACGAATAAAGTTAAGGTAAATTTGTGATGTGCACTTTAACTCTTTAGGAGGAGCAGGAGTATGCCCACATGCCAAATTACCTTGCAAGTGCCACAATGATAGAGTTATCTCTCAATTAGGGTTCTAATGCTAATTTGCATTGGTTATCAGTCGTCTCTCAACACCAAGGACTAAACTATTTACACATAGCACGATTAGAAAGTAGTAGATCTTAGGCCTAACTTCTGATCACTTCAATGTATGGGCCAGCCATAAATCACTCTCCATTTGGAAATAAGTTATGTTTTGGACTTCTTTTCTCGTTCAAGAATACATGACGTCTTACAATTTCAAGGCATTTTTAATGATAGTACTATATTATGCCCACAGTCAATTTAATGGGTATGTACATGATTAATTTGTAGATGCTGCCTGCGTGAATTCCCAATGTACTATTATGAGGACTAGTACTGTATTTTGGTCTCTTATCGTTCTGCCAAATCCTGAAACCAGGTCTCTTCTCGTCTCAACACCAACGACGTCTAAATGCAAACAGAGGAAGTACTATGTATATGCCACTTGTTGACCCACCTAATAGTGAATTATTATCCAACAAGTATGATCTTCGCCTCTAGGGCATCCCACATGCATTTTTGCAAACACGAGGATGCTGACCTCTACAACGAATATCAGACACTCTGCAATGTGAGTGCACCGGCCAAAAATCCTATAAGTTTCATTTCATACATAGAAGGCAAGTACTTTAAGTTGGAAGGGAGAGGTACTCAGTTGGAGTATCGGTCAATAAATGATACTACGAAGTTGAAGAGCGTGGCTTTTGCAGTTAATAAAAATAGAGCAACGGTCACTCACTCGATAGTTCAATAAGGGCACGTACAACCTGGCCTCTTAATTGAGGCGCTTGATCAAGCGCTGAGCAGCTTTTGCGTCTTGGCCACAACGCTAAAGACAAGACACAGGCGCTTATGATGATACAATTTGAGTCAGTAGCACGAAAAAAAAGAGCTAGCGCCCAGCGCTACATGTTGCGGCAACGCTAGACTAAATCCTAGGCTCAGCCAGGATTAAAAGGAAACGGCCGGGATTTGGGGCCTAACTGCCCAGGATTTGACGCAAGCGCCTGTGCTTAGCGCCCCCGATGTACATGCCCTAAAGCACCAGATTGAGACCAAAGTATTAATCCCAGCTCAGGATATCTTGATCTACGAAGAGCGCCGTGATCCGAACATTTGAACAGCTTTACCAACCTAAGATGATTTTCCACGAGATCCACATCTAAACACACAACTCATGAGACCTCGACGCAATTACTACTGGTTTCTGTGTGCGACTCGGTCCAAGATCCAATCCGATCTTAACTTCTTCTTCAACGAAATGAACAGAAAAAAAGGATGTCAAGGAACGCACCTTGCACGGCCAGTTGTCGCGATAGAAATGGCACACGAGGCGCTCGCTGGCCTTGGCAGCGGAGAAGAACTCCTTCTCGGGGACCTCGGCGTACTCGCCGTGCCCCAGGGCGCGCCACTTGGCCCGGCGCTCGGCGGCGCGGCGCATCTGCAGCATCCGACGCTCGCGGAGCGCCTCGATGTCGTCCGGGTCGAGCCGTTCGAGCGCGGCGATCTCCTCGTCGAGCTTGTCCTCGACCGCCTTGGCCACCGACAGGACCTGTTTCTCCAAGATCTGCGACCGTGTTCGGGAAGGCCACGTCAGAAAGAGGAGCTGGGGAAGCGAGCAGAGTACTACAGGACCGAGATGGGGCAATTACCTGGCTGACAACGCCGTCCATGGCGTCGGCGGGAGGATGGAGACGGAGATCGGGGAAAGGAGGAGCGAGAGCTGGATTTTTTTTTTTTTTTTTTTTGATTTTAGAGCTTGGATCTTGGAGTGAAGAGGGAAGCGGAGCTTGGAGTGAAGAGGGAAGCGGGATGTTGTTTGCTTCAGCTGAAGGAAGCCTCGTTGATGCGACTCCGGGTTTTGACAGGCTAACTGGGCCGGGCCGGGTCCGGGGTGGGTACCCCAGCTAGCGGAACCTGGCAGTTGCGAAGTCTCGGCATTTCCTATTCATCGACCAGATAGCCTCGCACACCCAGTGGAGAGGAGAGGCGCGAGAGATGGCCTGGCCCATTTTAGGCTGCTCGTTTATTTCCGCTCGGTTCGCTCATGTTTCGGACTGTTCTGCTCGCTCGTGATTAGTCGTGCACATTTTTCTGTTTCGTTCTTCGTGCTCAAAAGAAGTTTTAGTGCCATTTCGAAACTCAAAATTCACGGAGACATCAACTAGACACAAGAGACAATGCATGTAAGAAAAATGGTGCGATTTCGTTACCAGATCCGTTCCCACTTTCTAACCTGCACGATATATATCGGCCATCTCTAATCTACATAAATATATTTGAATTTAAAATAAAGTGTACACGAAAATTATGTGCGTCACGGTAGGTTCCATTCTTGTACTCGGTTTCGAGTTTCGCCGATTGTAACTTCTCAATTTCAAATCGATATTCGGAACTTTTTAGACGAATTTTGTCAAATTCGACGCACTCGGTTGACCGTTTGAAATACCCTTTGACGAGGAGGTTAATATCAACCTATCGCACAACTTTTGTGTTGTAATTTGTTCGTTTTGACGGTCAAATACAAGCAGATTGTGTACTCTAGGTTTGGACGTGTTTACACCTCGTTCAGTGTACCATTCTTCTCCAACTGTGTTGCCGCTGCTTTGTTCAAAAATAATTTCCGTTCACAGACTTCTTCTGTTCGTTTTTAAAATCGTTCAAAAATAGTTTCCGTTCAAATACCTTTTTTGTTCACTTTTTTGAAAATCGTTAAAAAATAATTTCCGTTCACACACTTCTTCTGTTCGCTTTTAAAATCGTTCAAAAATAGTTTTCCTTCAAATACATTTTTTTCACTTTTTTGAAAATCATTCAAAAATAATTTCCGTTCACAGACTTTTTCTGTTCGCCTTTTAAAATCGTTTAAAAATAATTTCCGTTCAAATACCTATTTTGTTCACTTTTTGAAAATCGTTCAAAAATAATTTCTGTTCACAGACTTTTTCTGTTCGCCTTTTAAAATCGTTCAAAAATAGTTTCTGTTCAAATACCTTTTTTGTTCACTTTTTGAAAATCGTTCAAAATAATTTCCGTTCACAGACTTTTTATGTTCGCCTTTTAAAATCGTTCAAAAATAGTTTCCGTTCAAATACCTATTATGTTCACTTTTTGAAAACCATTCAAAAATAATTTCCGTTCACAAACTTTTTCTGTTCGCCTTTTAAAATCGTTCAAAAATAATTTCCGTTCAAATACCTTTTTTGTTCACTTTTTGAAAAATCGTTCAAAAATAATTTCTGTTCACAAACTTTTTGTGGCACCCCCGATCCAGATGATCGAGCCACCCCATATACCAGTCCCAGAAACACTGGATATATGACAACTTGATAAACAAAGGCATAACCAAATATATTCATATGGCATCGAGTTCGGACAAATACAATATTACAACACGGGGTGAGGCTCCAGCTCTTGCGCAACAGGCGCACACAACAGTATGTACATTATTTTTCTAACATCAAGCCTCTAGCGGAAGTCGTAGCGGAAACGTAGATAGTAGCGTGGCGACAGCGGGCTTTATTCCACAGGGTTCTGCCTGGAATACGGTTCCTAGTTCTCGTACAGGTACTCAGCGACGGGTGCAGCAGGGTCTGGCCACATGCAAAGCCAGGTGAGTACATGGAATGTACTCGCAAGACGTTAGCCCAAAAACAAACAAGGTCTACCTATATGGCATGGCATAAGTTCAGAAGGTAGCATGGCATCAGTTTGGGTTTAGAAGTGCGAGCCCAAGCTAAACGGTTGGACCTAACTTACCTACTTACCTTTGTAGGGAAGTTTCGTGGTTGCTGGAATGAGATCACGTTTCTCATCCAACAACATCTAGGCTTTCAAGCCTCTAGCCAACTCTGGCTGAATTCTAGCCAACTATGGCTTTTACTCTAGCCAACTCTGGCTGTCATTCCAGCCAACTCTGGCTATCATTTTCAGGACAACTCTGGCTTTAGGGTTGGGTTTCACATTCATTATTTCTCCATATTCGACAGGACTGACTCATAGCGTGACTTGACCCAAACAACGTCCCATAACCAGGGACAAGGCTAGACATCCAGATTTACACTCTCGAGAGGTTGCAACTTTTATCCACACGCTGAAGTCTAGGCTTGTACCGCCGGTACCGAAGTACTAGAACCGACCATGGCGGACAGCACAAACCCACACTTCCACAGTGTCGTTTACTCTACCAAGACACTCCCTGTATAGCCCCGACATAATTCTATGCCTTACGCGAATCCGGCACGTCCCCAACCCATGAACGACGCCTAGCTCCGGAACCTTCGCAAGACTAGCCCCGACCAACTATGGTAACCGACTAGATGCCAAAAAGGTGGCATCAAAGGAGGCTGATAAAATACCCGGCCATGGTCCGCCCACACAGACGACGCATGGTTGTGCTGGTTGTGTTTGGTGAGTGGCACTATGTGATCAATCTAGTCGAGGGAGGTGATTATCTTCTTAGTCATTTTGTTTGATTACAGACATCAACATTAACAAAGTAACACAAGGTAACCACATGATAATATCAGCAGTAAATAGCATATCCACCTGCAAGTACCAAAGTCCAAGCATAGCAAATAAAACGTCAACCGGATGACTATGGCGGCGAACCGCCGACAGCGCCTTCTCGTTCGACAAAAAGAAACGTCAACGGATGACTGTGGGCAGCGATTCCGCTGGCAAGCGCCATCTCGTTCGACAAAATAAAAGAAACGTCAACCGGATGACTGTGGCAGCGATTCCGCTGGCAAGCGCCATCTCGTTCGACAAAATAAAAGAAACGTCAACCGGATGACTGTGGCAGCGATTCCGCTGGCAAGCGCATCTCGTTCGACAAAATAAAAGAAACGTCAACCGGATGACTGTGGCAGCGATTCCGCTGGCAAGCGCCATCTCGTTCGACAAAATAAAAGAAACGTCAACGGATGACTGTGGCAGCGATTCCGCTGGCAAGCGCCATCTCGTTCGACAAATAAAGAATGTTGCGATGATCCACCGATATATATATAAGCGCGGCAATATTAAAATGCAACAACATTCAACTTTAAACAAGCAAGCAATTTTCTAAAGTTCGACCAAGCTTGAGATTAGGTTAATGGCTTGCCTTCAGCAGAGGGGTAGGGTTCGGGTTCGACTTCAACTTCGTTGGAGAAGTTTGAATCTATTTAAGAATGAAATTGCATTAAAAACCCTTCCTACGGTATCGAATAAACGATCAAGCAAACGAACTCCAAATGAAATACTTTTGATGTCATTAGACAGACATTTTGAAAACAAAGCTATCAAAAAAGTTTCATATTTTTTTGATAATTTTTGAGTGAGATATGGGCTTTTAAAGTTCTGCCATTTATTAAAACAGAAATAGAAAAACCCTAAAAGTTTAAAAACCTGACAGTGGGACCCACTAGCACTGTGCACGAAACGTTATTCTCCCTGGAAAAAGAAAAGACGTACTGTTCACCGGCGGCGAGCTCTCCGGCGATGGTTTCTGGCGGCTAGGGGCACGGGAGGCGAGGGAGAGGGTGTGGGCGGCTCGGGAGGCTTGGCGAAGCTCGTCGGCGTACTTGTCGATGCTGGGGAGGTCGGGGCAGCGCAGAGCTTCGTCGACAGCGGCTCCGGCGACCTGTCGATGATGGTTGCGGCGACTCCGGCCACCAATCACTCCGGCGAGAGCGGCTCGAGGTTCGCCATGATCTAAGGGGGCTGTGGGTGGGAGGAATCGATCAGGGAAGCCTCTACGGTGGAGAATTCGAACGGAGCCCGTGCGGCTCGGGTGAGGTCGATTCCGGCGATGGATGCTCTACGGGATGCGAGACTCGAGGGAGGGCGACTGGGAGTGAGAGGGAGGTGGTGTGGTGCTCTGGGTTGCCGGGGAGGTCCTTATATGGCGAGTGGAGGAGGTGGTGGCCGTCACGGGCATGGATGCGGTGTCCGGAGATGTGGCGGAGCGGACTCGGCGTCGTCGGTGTAGCGTCGGTGCGGCGTCGTGCGGGTGGAGCACCTGCTGGACGACGAGGTTTGCGGAGAGGGGGAGTGGCACGGGTGGTCGGTGGAGAGGCTGGCAAGCGGGGCCATGGCGGCACTGCTCGCCGTGGCTGCTGGGCGGTGCGTCGCGGCGCTGGTGGCCTCTGCGTGCGTCCTCGCGCTTTACGAGCTCGCAGGAGGAAGGAGCAGGCACGGGAAGGCAGGGGAGGGGGGACGGCATGGCGGCGTTGACACCTGGCGGCGACAGTGGCGTGCGGCGCGTCGCCGCGTGCTTGGAAGGTTGCGGCGGGGGCGTTGCCGGCGTCGGGGAGGAGGTGGAGTGGCCTGGGGGAGGTGGAGGTGGCCGGGGAGGGTCAGGGGAGCGGCTGGGGGGGCCGTGCGCCGCGACGAACACCTGGCGGTGCACTGGCGTGGTGATGCCAGTGGTGATCACCGCCAGGGGCATGCGACAGTGGCATTGCGCCATATCTCGCGGCTCCCTGCTCCAAATCGAGTGTGGTTTTGATCTCTGTGCGCCAAATTGCAAATGCAGCAACTTTCCTGACTAGTGTTTTCCCAAATTCTAAAGTTGGTCTATAGGAATTTTTAGAAAAACACTTCTGGTCAAAAGAGGAAATGTTGTTTTGGTGAAGCAAATGAAATGTAAAAGGGTTCAAATAATTCCCTGAGGTGTGTGCACTCCTAGGGGTTGTGTCTAGGGTCTTGGATCACCAGAGGAAAAAGTTTGCTTTGTACTTTGAAAATAAAGAAGGAAATAGGCAGAAACTAAAGTGGGGAATTACTTCATAATTTTGTAAACAAGGTACCAAATGTTTTTGCATATTTGGGCTATATATTGCCCAGGGGTCATCCCCTAATTTTTGCAGAATTTTAGGAAAGATATTTAGGGTACTTCCTTTGTAAAGTCACAATAAAGGAATTTTGGTAATTAAAATAAAGGAAAATATAGAAATAACATTTTTTGGGTGAAATGAGCCAGCAACATGTTTACCAAGTGGGAGAGAATTCAAAACATAAGATCCCAAACTTGGACAAGGTTTCGTAAATGGTCGAGAATTTTTAAAAGGGCAACAAATCAAGGGATAATTAAATCCCAAATTTCAAGAATAAATTTTTAAAGAAAATTTTTGAAAGGCCAAATTTCAGGATGTTACAGACCTTCCCCCCTTAAGATGAATCTCGTCCTCGAGATTCCTGTTGCTCGCTGAATAGATACGGGTATTCTGTCCTTAGCAAATCTCTCGTTCCCATGTAGCTTCATCCTCCGTGTGCTTGTCCCATTGTACCTTGTAGAACTTTGTGACCCTGCTGCGAGTGCGGCGTTCTGACTCATCCAAGATTCTGACGGGGTGTTCCTCGTAAGTCAGTTCGCTGCTCAACTTCAAATCCTTAAATCAGCCTGCTTGGTTGGCGGGTGAGATACACTTCCGTAGCTGAGATACGTGGAAAACATCATGTACCCCATCTAGTTCCTCTGGCAGTTCCAGCTGGTAGGCTACTGTCCCTTTCCTGGCTAGGATCTTGAAGGGTCCAATGAATTTTGGGGCCAGCTTCCCTTTCATGTGGAATCTTTGCAGGCCCTTGAGGGGTGTCACACGAAGATAGACATAGTCATTTTCTTCGAACTGGATTTGACGGTGTCTGCGGTCGTAATAACTTTTCTGGCGGGACTGCGCTGCCTTGAGTCGGTCTCGAATCAGACGTACTTGCTTTTCTGCCTCCAACAAATCATCGGGCCTAAAGATCTTGCGGTCTCCAACTTCGGACCAGTTGAGTGGGGTTCGGCATTTCCTACCATACAGTGCTTCAAAGGGTGACATTTTTAGGCTGCCTTGGTAGCTGTTGTTGTATGAGAACTCTGCATACGGTAAGCTATCTTCCCAACCTGCTCCGTAGGCGAGCACACGAGCGGAGCATGTCTTCTAATATTTGATTGACTCGCTCGGTTTGACCGTCTGTCTGGGGGTGATAGGCGGTGCTGAAGGATAACTTTGTCCCCATGGCATGATGCAGGCTCGTCCAAAATTTGGAGGTAAATTGGGTACCTCTATCCGACACAATGGTCTTCGGGACTCCATGGAGTTTGACAATCCTGTTTACATAGAGTTGTGCCAGCTGGTCCGAGCGGTATGTTGTCTTGACGGGGATAAAGTGAGATACCTTCGTCAAACGGTCGACAATGACCCAGATAGAATCATTCCCTCGGCTGGATTTGGGAAGTCCGACAATGAAATCCATACTTATGTTGTCCCATTTCCACTCGGGTATCTTAAGGGGTTGGAGGTACCCAGCGGGTTTTTGATGCTCGGCCTTTACCAGGTTGCATGTTGCAGCATGCGACATAGTAGGCGATATCCTTCTTCATACCGGACCACCAGAATGTTTGTTTCAAGTCTTGGTACATCTTGGTGCTTCCCGGGTGAATGGAATAGGCAGACTCGTGGGCTTCCCTGAGGATCTGCTGTATTAGCGTGGCCTTGTAGGGTACACAAAGGCGGTTACCAAGCGGAGTACTCCTTGGCTGTCCAGGGAAAATTCCTTGGCCTGGCCCAGCGGTATCTTGGCCTTGATCTTGCTTAGGCCGGGGTCGTTGGCCTGCTCGGTCCTTATCTCTTCCTCCAGGTCTGGTTTCACCTCCAAGGGTGCTTATAGGCCTACTTCCCACGCACAAGTTTAGTTTTGCGAACTCCTTCTCTAAGCTTGGTCGCACCTTTGGGGGCTTCCTGCTTAGGGCATCTGCTACCACGTTGGCCTTCCTGGATGGTAATGAATTCCGAGGTCGTAGTCCTTGATCACCTCTAGCCATCTCCTTTGCCTTAGGTTGAGGTCAGGCTGGGTGAAGATGTACTTCAAGCTTTTGTGATCAGTGTAGATCTCGCATCTCGACCAATAAGGTGATGTCGCCAAGTCTTCAGGGCGAGAATGACGGCAGCTAACTCCAAGTCGTGGGTGGGTAGTTGAGCTCGTGGGTCTTGAGTTGCCTTGACACATACGCGATGACCTTTCCTTCTTGCATGAGTACGGCCCCTAGTCCATTTCTGCATGCATCACAGTATACGGTAAAATCCTTGGCATCATCAGGCAACACCAGAATTGGGGCTGTGGTTAGCCGGGTCTTCAACTCGATGAAGCTTTCTTCACACTCGTCTGTCCAGGCATACTTGCGGTTCTTCTTTAACAACTCCGTCATAGGCTTGGCTATCTTGGAAAAGTTCTCAATGAATCTGCGGTAGTAACCAGCCAATCCTAGGAAGCTCCTGATTTCTGACACATTGGTGGGTGTCTTCCAGTTTAACACATCGGAGATTTTGTTGGGGTTTACGGCCACACCGGCTCCAGACAATACATGTCCTAGGAATTCCACTTCCTTTAACCAGAACTGGCACTTGCTGTACTTGGCATAAAGTTGTTGTTCCGTAGTCTTCCGAGAACCAACCTGAGGTGCTCGGCGTGCTCCCCTCATTCTTGGAGTAGATGAGGATGTCGTCGATGAACACCACAACAAACTTGTCGAGGTACTCCATGAATACCTTGTTCATCATGCCCATGAAGTAGGCGGGCATTTGTTAGGCCGAAGGACATAACGGTGCACTCATACAGTCCATATCTGGTGGTAAAGGCGGTCTTGGGAATATCACTCTCTCGAATCTTCAGCTGGTATAACCCGTGCGGAGATCAATCTTGGAGAATACTCGGGCACCACGGAGTTGGTCAAATAGATCATTGATCCTTGGGAGTGGGTACTTGTTCTTGATGGTGACATCATTGAGTGCACGATAGTCGATACATAATCGGAGTGTACCATCGCTCTTCTTTGCAAACAAAACTGGTGATCCCAAGGTGAAATGCTCGGGCGAATGAACTTCTTCGAATTAACTCGTCAAGCTGTTTCTTCAATTCCACTAGCTCGGGACTTGTCATACGGTAATGTTTCTTGAATATTGGGTTTGTTCCGGTACACTTCAATGGCAAACTCAATATCACGGTCAGGGGGCATTCCGGGTAGTTCATCTGGAAAACATCGGGTATTCACTGACCACATACACTTCCCCTATCTCCGGGGCTTGAGCAAGAAACATCTTTGCATTTATCTGGTGGGGCTTATTTGGCAAGTAGGTGGTACGTATGCCTTCGGGTTGGTGAGAGTAACTGCTCTGGTTGCACAGTCAATCTGAGCTGCATGGACCAACCAATCCATACCTAGGATGGCGTCGAGGCCGGGCACATTGAGAGTGTTGAGATGAGCTGGGAATTTACTTGGTTGATGCTGATTGTCAGGTCTTGGCACATGGTGTTTGTTTTCATCTCAGAGGCAGGGGTTTGTATCACCAAAAGATGGCCCAAAGGGGGGGAAACAAAAAAAAAAAAAAAACGGTGTTTGGCAACAAAATCCTTCGAGATGAAAGAGTGGGAAGCTCCAGAATCGAATAAAATCAGCGCGGGTTTAGTGTTGATAGTACACGTACCAAGCACTACATCTGAGGCTTCATATGCTTCCTCCGCAGACATGTGGTGGACACGGGCAACTTGAGGTGGCTTGATCGCACCAGCAGGGTGATGTTGTTGGAGTTGTTGTTGTTGCCGTTGTGAAGGGGGCAATCCTTGATGTAGTGTCCTGTCTTGCCACACTTGAAGCAGGAGTTCTCCCTCTTGCAATCATCCACTAGGGGGCGCTTGTGTGATAGAATCCTTCACGGGGATATCCTCCTTCCTGGGTTGATTCCAGTATTCTGTGGTGTGAGGTACGGTTGTTGGGCTGCCATGGGCGTGGTTTTGAAGTAGCTCCTTCATGCTGGTTCTTACGTGGCTCGAACTTCCGCTTGTGGGAGTCATAAATGTGCGGTGCTCTTTCTCTGAGATTAGTGCCGTGTTGATCATGGCCTGGAAATCTGGAAACTGTAAAACGCTGAGCTGGTTTTATGGCTGATGCATCCCATGAAGGAACCTGTCTTTTTCTTTTCTTCTGTGTTGGTGTCCTCAGGTGCATAGCGAGCAAGGTTGTTGAACTTGGTCAGGTATTCGCTGATGGATTTGCTGCCCTGAGTGAGTGCCAGAAATTCCTGTTGTTTCATCTTGATGAGACTTGAGGGAATGTAGGCTGCGGTAGGCTTCCTGAAATTCTGTCCAAGTGACGGGGTCCATCGCCCTGGCGTCCTTCTGATTGTCCCACCAAACGCTGGCGGGGCCTCAAGGTAGTGGGTGGCGAAGGGCACCTTGTCTGCTCGTCCACGCGAGCGAGCTCCAGTTTCTTTCCCATAGTACGGAGCCAATCAGCCTCAAGTGGGTCGTCAGCATATGAGAACTTTGGGGGTTGAGTACGCTGGAAGTCTTGCAGCTTTGAGCGGCCAGCGTGCGGGGCACCTTGGGCTTGCATATACGTGCCAAACTCTCTCATGATCTGAGAGTGCTGGTTGTGACGTTCATCCATCATCATCATGAACTGACTTGGGCTTGGTTCCTGAGCTGGTGGAGGAGGAGGTGGTTGCGGGGGCACGGGATCCTCGCCCGCTTGTCGTGCGGAACGACGAACCGGGGTTTCTTGGCTGCCACTCGCACCGCTATTGGGCCTCATCCTGAATAGTTGAACGTGGTGGCGCGTATCATGAGCATCCATATGGGGAAAAGTGTAACATCCAAGAAAACCAAATGGTAACACGGTTTGCAAAACAACAACAAGCATGATGTTATACAATGGATGGGGAGTTACAAGATTCAAGCACTCGCTATTTTACAAAAGATGCAAAGTAAAGGTACAAGCTACCGTACAGGATACATGATACAAGATGCGAGATACAAAGCACTCGGTACAAGATGCAGGATACAACCCTACCACTACATTATTCAAGCACGCGATACATCGGAAGGTATAATACACTAAGCGATGCGTCTCCGAGCGTCTAGAACTCCATCTCGAGGGGTGTCGCTGGCGTGGCGGTGTCGAGGGGCTCCTCCGCGGGGCTGTAGTCGGGTGAAGCGCGGTCGTCACGGGAGTCTCCGGAGTAAGCGGGTGGCTCGGCCTGGACGCGACGACGCTGAGACCGAACAGGGGTGAAGCGCGAGTAGTAGTGAGTGGCGCTGCTACGGGTACGGGGAGGTGGCGACGGAACGAGGTGCGGAGACACGGGCGATTCCCCTCCTGATCTGCTCGAGGGAGCTGTGGGTAAAGGTGGGGAGACGAGGTGGGTGGCGGGACGTACCAGCTCCAGAGGCTCGCGTCATCGGCCAAGGCCACGTTGGCGCGAAGCGAGGCAAGCTGGAGAAGAGTGACGTGGAGGTACTGGTGGAGGAGGGTGGTGTACTGAAGAATGGCGGAGAGGGGTGAGCTGGGGTCTCCTGGGTTGGGAAAGAGGATGTCCCCGTTGTCTAAAGCTAACCTCGGGAAGTAGGCGTAACGGGTGCACTGCTTCATGACGGGATCGAAGGTGCGAAGGAAGAGGATGGCATCTCCTGCAACCTCCTGTATGGCTCGAGACGCCTGTGTACAGACACCGGAAGTGAGGCCGTGCTCGATCCCTGCGGACACGGGCTCGGGCGCAGGTGGACGGTGGCGGTGAACTCCGAGGGCCCTGTCGAGACGGTTGTGGTACACGTGGTAAGTCGGGGGAGGTGCGCCTGGGTAGAGGTGGTCCCAGATCCCTCAAAACTGCGGAAAGCCGGGAATGTGCACGGCGGTAGTCTGAGCGAGCAACTCTGCCATCTGTGACAGAGACAGAATTCAAACAAGTGAGCGTTAAGTTTAAAAGCACAAACAGACAGAGAAACAGTGAAGAAGTTGCAACACAACAAGTTATCCTACGTCGTCCAAGAACTAGGGTATCCTACAGGCAGTTAGGCTCTGATACCAAGCTCTGTGGCACCCGATCCAGATGATCGAGCCACCC